>CM038793.1:178337528-178510341 GCA_021764765.1 Vicia sativa | reverse complement strand
GAAATTAAGAGTGAACATAAATCTTAAAATAATTTGAAGTGAAATTAAGTCTTGAAAATATAAAGAAATTTGAAGTGAATATAAGTCTTGAGAAAATATGGTGAAAATTGAAGTGAATATAAATGGATGATCGATAAATTTGATGAATATAACTCTTGAAAATGCGATGAAATTTGATGAATAAAAGTCTTGGAAATTGAAATTTGAAGTGAATATAAGTCTTCGGAAAATCTGGTGAAAATTGAAGTGAACATAAATCTTAAGATAATCTGATGAAATTTGAAGTGAACATACGTCTTTAGAAAATCTGGTGAAACTTAAAGTGCATTTAAGTCCTCAGAAAATCTGATGAAATTTGAAGTGAATATAAGTCAGAAAATATGGTTAAAATTGAAGTGAACATAAATCTTAAGATAATTTGATGAAATTTGAAGTGGATATAAGTCTTCAGAAAATCTGGTGAAGTTTGAAGGGAATATAAGTCTTCAAAACTCTGGTGAAAATGGAAGTGAACTGAAATCTTAAGATAATTTGATGAAATTTGAAGGGAATATAAGTCTTAAGAAAATCTGATGAAATTTGTAGTGAAAATAAGTCTTCAGAAAATATAAAGAAATTTGAAGTGAATATAAGTCTTCAGAAAATCAGATGAAATTTGAATTGAATATAAGTCTTCAGAAAATCGGTAAATTTGAAGTGATATAAGTCTTGAGAAAAGTGATGATTTGAGTGAATATAAGTCTTCCAAAAATCGGATGAAATTTGAAGTGAATATAAGTCTTCAAAATCGGTGAAAATTGAAGTTAACATAAATCTTAAGATAATCGATGAAATTTGAGTGAATATAAGTCTTGAGAAAATGCGGAGAAATTTGAAGTGAATATAAGTCTTGGAAAATATGGTGAAAATTGAGTGAACATAAATCTTAAGATAATCGATGAAATTTAGTGGATATAAGTCTTCAAAAAATAATGAATTTGAAGTGAATAAAGTCTTCAAAATGCAAAATGAAAATTAGTGAATATAAATCTTAAGATAATGCGATGAAATTTGAAGTGAATATAAGTCTTGAGAAAATCAGAAAGAAATTTGAAGGAAATATAAATCTTCAAAAAATCTTATGAAATTTGAAGTGAATATTTGTGTTTTAAAATAAAGTAAAATTTGAAGTGAATATAAGTCTTGAGAAAATTAGATGAAATTTGAAGTGAATATAAGTCTTCGGAAAATCTGGTTAAAATTGATAGGAATATAAATCTTCAGAAAATCAAATGAAATTTGAAGTGAATATAAGTCTTCAGAAAATCAGATGAAATTTGAAGTGAATATAAGTCTTCAGAAAATCTGGTGAAAATTGAAGTGAACATAAATCTTAAAAGTTCGATGTGAAATTTGAAGTGAATATCAGTCTTTAGAAAATATAATGAAATTTGAAGTGAATATAAGTCTTCAGAAAATATGGTGAAAATTGAAGTGAACATAAATCTTAAGATAATCTGATGAAATTTGAAGTGAATATAAGTCTTCAGAAAATCTAATGAAATTTGAAGTGAATTTAAGTCCTCAGAAAATCTGGTGAAAATTGAAGTGAACATAAATCTTAAGATAATCTGATGAAATTTGAAGCGAATATATGTCTTCGGAAAATCTGGTGAAATTTGAAATGAATATAAGTCTTCAGAAAATCGGATGAAATTTGAAGTGATTATAAGTCTTCAGAAAATCTAGTGAAAATTAAAGTGAACATAAATCTTAAGATAATCATTGAAATTTGAGTGAATATAAAGTTTTTAGAAAATGGAGTGAAATTTGGATTGAATATAAGTCTTGAAAATCTTATGAAAATTGAAGTGAATATAGTCTTAAGATAATCGATGAAATTAAGGATTAACAATCTTAAAATAATATGATGAAAGAAGTGAATATAAGTCTTTAGAAAATATGGTGAAAATTGAGTGAACATAAATCTTAAGATAATCACGATGAAATTTGAGTGAATATAACTCTTCAAAAAAGGTAATGAAATTTGAAGTGAATATAAGTCTTGAGGAAAATCGGATGAAATTTGAAGTGAATATAAGTCTTCAGAAAATACGGTGAAATTGAGTGAATATAAATCTTAGATAATCGATGAAATTTGAAGTGAATATAAGTCTTGAGAAAATAGGTGAAATTTGAAGTGAATATAAGTCTTGGAAAATCAGTGAAATTTGAAGTGAATATAAGTCTTGAGAAAATATGGTGAAAATTTAGTGAATATAAATCTTAAAATAATAAATTAATTTGAAGTGGATATAAGTCTTCAGAAAATCTGGGGAAGTTTGAAGTGAATATAAGTCTTCATAAATTATGGAGAAAATTGAAGTGAACTGAAATCTTAAGATAATCTGGTGAAATTTTAAGGGAATATAAGTCTTTGGATAATCTGATGAAATTTGAAGTGAATATAAGTCTTCAAAAAATCTTATGAAAATTAAAGTGAACATACATCATAAGATAATCTGATGAAATTGAAGTGAACATAAATGTTAAGAAAATCTGATGAAATTTGTAGTGAAAATAAGTCTTCAGAAAATATAAAGAAATTTGAAGTGAATATAAGTCTTCAGAAAATCAGATGAAATTTGAATTGAATATATGTCTTCAGAAAATATCGTGAAAATTGAAGTGAACATAAATATTAAGACGATCAGATAAGTTTGAAGTGAATATAACTATTCAAAAAATCTGATGAAATTTGAAGTGAATATAAGTCTTCAGGAATTCATATGAAATTTGAAGTGAATATAAGTCTTTAGAAAATCAGATGAAATTTGAAGTGAATAAGTTTTAGGAAATCGGATGAAATTTGGAGATATAGTCTTCAAAAATCGGTGAAATTGAGTGACATATAGTCTAAAGAGATGATGGGTGGAATTTGGGTGAATATGAGTCTTGGGAGAATCGGGAACTTTAAAATTGATTTTGGTCTCAGGAAAATCGTTGAAATTTGAAGTGAATATAAGTCTTCAAAGGAAATGGGTGAAATTGGGTGAACATAAGTCTTAGGATGATGGGTGAAATTTGAGTGGATATAATGATCTTCAGAAATCGGGTTGAGTTTGAGTGAATATAAGTCTTAGTCTTGGTGAGAAATTTAAGTGAATATAAGTCTTAAAGATAATTTGATCAAAATTTGAGGGAATATAAGTCTTGAAAAAATGGATGAAATTGGAAGGAAATATAAATCTTTAAAAATCTTATGAAATTTGAAGTGAATATAAGTCTTGAGAAAATGGAAAACATGAAGTGAATATAAGTCTTCAGAAAATTAGATGAAATTTGAAGTGAATATAAGTCTTCAGAAAATCTGGTTAAAATTGATAGGAATATAAGTCTTCAGAAATCAGATGAAATTTGAAGTGAGTATAGGTCTTCAGAAAATAAGATGAAATTTGAAGTGAATATAAGTCTTCGGAAAATCTGGTGAAAATTGAAGTGAACATAAATCTTAAGGTAATCTAATGAAATTTGAAATGAATATAAGTCTTTAGAAAATATAATGAAATTTGAAGTGAATGACGGTCTTCAGAAAATCTGATGAAATTTGAAGTGAATACAAGTCTAAGAAAATCTGGTGAAGTTTGAAGTGAATATAAGTCTTGAAAAAATCTTTTGAAATTAGTGAACATAAATCTTGAGATAATCTTGTAAAATTTAGGCGAATATAATCTTAAGATAATCGATGAAATTTGAAGTGAATATAAGTCTTGAGAAAATGGTGAAATTTGAAGTGAATATAAGTCTTCAAAATCGGTGAAAAATTGAAGTGAACATAAATCTAAGATAATCATTGAAATTTGAAGTGAATATAAGTCTTTGGTCGGTGAAATTTGGTGAATATAAGTCTTGAAAAAACATGAAAATTAAAGTGAACATAGTCTTAAGATAATCGGTGAAATTGAGTGAATATAAGAGTCTTAAAGAAATTTGGTGATTTGAGTGAATATAAGTCTTGAGAAAATATAAAGAGTTTGAAGTGAATATAAGTCTTAAGAAAATCAGATGAAATTTGAATTGAATATATGCCTTCAGAAAATATCGTGAAAATTTAAGTGAACATAAATCTTAAGATGATCAGATAAATTTGATGTGAATATAACTATTCAAAAAATCTGATGAAGTTTGAAGTGAATATAAGTCTTTAGAAAATCTGGTGAAACTTGAAGTGAATATAAATCTTGGAAACTACATTGAAATTTGAAGTGAATATAAGTCTTCAGAAAATATGGTGAAAATTGAAGTGAACATAAATCTTAAGATAACCTGATGAAATTTGAAGTGGATATAAGTCTTCAGAAAATCTGGTTTAGTTTGAAGTGAATATAAGTCTTCAAAAATCTTGTGAAAATTGAAGTGAACATAAATCTTCAGATAATCTTATGAAATTTGAAGCGAATATAAATCTTAAGATAATCTGATGAAATTTGAAGTGGATATAAGTCTTCAGAAAATCGGTGAAATTGAAGTGAATATAAGTCTTCAAAATACGGTGAAAATTGAGTGAACATAAATCTTAAGATAATCAGTGAAATTTGAAGTGAATATAAGTCTTTAGAAAATCAGTGAAATTTGAGTGAATATAAGTCTTCAAAAAACTTATGAAAATTAAAGTGAACATACATCTTAAGATAATCAGTGAAATTGAAGTGAATATAAATCTTAGAAAATTTGATGGTGAAGTAGTAAGTCTTGAAATATAAAATTTGAAGTGAATATAAGTCTTAAGAAAATCAGATGAAATTTGAATTGAATATATGCCTTCAGAAAATATCGTGAAAATTTAAGTGAACATAAATCTTAAGATGATCAGATAAATTTGAATTGAATATAACTATTCAAAAAATCTGATGAAGTTTGAAGTAAATATAAGTCTTCAGAAAATCTGGTTAAAATTGATGGAGTATAAGTCTTCAGAAAATCAGATGAAATTTGAAGTGAATATAAGTCTTCAGAAAATCAGATGAAATTTGAAGTGAATATAAGTCTTCCGAAAATCTGGTGAAAATTGAAGTGAACATAAATCTAAAGGTAATCTAATGAAATTTGAAGTGAATATAAGTCTTTAGAAAATATAATGAAATTTGAAGTGAATATAAGTCTTCAGAAAATATGGTGAAAATTGAAGTGAAGATGAATCGTAAGATGATCTGATAAATTTGAAGTGTATAAGTCTTGAAAATCGGTGAAATTTGAGTGAATAAAGTCTTGATGAATGGATGAAATTTGAGTGAATATAAGTCTTTAAAAAATGAATTGGAATTGGGTGAACATCTTAGGTGATGGGTGGAGTTTAGAAATGGATATAAGTCTTGGAGATGGGGTGAAATTTGAGTGGATTTAAGTCTTCAGAATCGTTGAGTTGCTGGTGAATAGTCTTCGAGAAAATGGTGAAAATTGAGTGAATATAAGTTTGGGATAATGGGTGAAATTTGAAGTGAATATAAGTCTTGGGAAAATGGGGTGAAGTTTGGAGTGATATAAGTCTTCAAGGATTAGAATTTGAGGAATTGAGTGGTGGAATTTTAAGATGATACGGGGTGAAATTTGAAGTGAATATAAGTCTTTAGAAAATGCGATGAAATTTGAGTGAATATAAGTCTTGAAAATATTATGAAAATTTAGTGAACATACATCTTGGAAAATGTCGATGGAATTGAGTGAATATAAATCTTAAGAAAATCGTTAAATTTATTTGTGAAGAAATAAGTCTTGGAAAATATAAAGAAATTTGAAGTGAATATAAGTCTTGAGAAAATCGAGATGAAATTTGAAGTGAATATGTCTTAGAAAATATGGTGAAAATTGAAGTGAACATAAATCTTAAGGAATCAGGATAAGTTTGAGTGAATATAACTCTTAGAAAATCGATGAAATTTGAAGTGAATATAAGTCTTGAGGAAAATCATATGAAATTTGAAGTGAATATAGTCTTTAGAAAATGGGATGAAATTTGAAGTGAATATAAGTCTTGGAAAATGGATGAAATTTGAAGTGAATAAATCTTCAAAAAATCGGTGAAAATTGAGTTAACATAAATCTTAAGATAATAATCGTGAAATTTGAAGTGAATATAAGTCTTCAGAAAATCTGGTGAAATTTTAAGTGAATTTAAGTCCTCAGAAAATCTGATGAAATTTGAAGTGAATATAAGTCTTGAAAATATGGTGAAAATTGAAGTGAACATAAATCTTAAGATAATCTGATGAAATTTGAAGTGGATATAATCTTCACAAAATCTGGTGAAGTTTGAAGTGAATATAAGTCTTCAAAAATCTAGTGAAAATTGAAGTTAACAGAAATCTTAAGATAATTTGATAAAATTTGAAGGGAATATAACTCTTCAGAAAATCCGATGAAATTTGAAGGAAATATAAATCTTTAAAAAATCTTATGAAATTTGAAGTGAATATATGTCTTCAGAAAATCTGATAAAACATGAAGTGAATATAAGTCTTCAGAAAATTAGATGAAATTTGAAGTGAATATAAGTCTTCAGAAAATCTGGTTAAAATTGATAGGAATATAAGTCTTCGGAAATCGGATGAAATTTGAAGTGAATATAAGTCTTCAGAAAATAAGATGAAATTTGAAGTGAATATAAGTCTTCAGAAAATCTGGTGAAAATTGAAGTGAACATAAATCTTAAGGTAATCTAATGAAATTTGAAATGAATATAAGTCTTTAGAAAATATGATGAAATTTGAAGTGAATATAAGTCTTCAAAAAAACTTATGAAAATTAAAGTGAACATACATCATAAGATAATCTGATGAAATTGAAGTGAACATAAATGTTAAGAAAATTTGATGAAATTTGAAGTGAAAATAAGTCTTCAGAAAATATAAAGAAATTTGAAGTGAATATAAGTCTTAAGAAAATCAGATGAAATTTGAATTGAATATATGCCTTCAGAAAATATCGTGAAAATTTAAGTGAACATAAATCTTAAGATGATCAGATAAATTTGATGTGAATATAACTATTCCAAAAATCTGATGAAGTTTGAAGTGAATATAAGTCTTCAGAAAATCTGGTGAAACTTGAAGTGAATTTAAGTCTCAGAAACTCTGGTGAAACTTGAAGTGAATATCAGTTTTCAGAAAATATGGTGAAAAAGGTGAATAAAAGTCTTGAAAATCGGTGAAATTTGAGTGAATATGGGTCTTAGGAAAATATGGTGAAAATTGAAGTAAACATAAATCTTAAGATAATCTGGTTAAATTTGAAGTGTATATAAGTCTTCAAAAAATCTGGTGAAATTTGAAGTGAATTTTAGTCCTCAGAAAATTTGATGAAATTTGAAGTGAATATAAGTCTTCAGAAAATATGGTGAAAATTGAAGTGAACATAAATCTTAAGATAATCTGATGAAATTTGAAGTGGATATAAGTCTTTAGAAAATGTGATGAAATTTGAAGTGAATATTAGTCTTCCAAAAATCTTATGAAAATTGAAGTGAACATACATCTTAAGATAATCTGATGAAATTGAAGTGAACATAAATCTTAAAATAATCTCATGAAATTTGAAGTGACAATAAGTCTTCAGAAAATATAAATAAATTTGAAGTGAATATAAGTCTTCAGAAAATCATATGAAATTTGAAGTTAATATAAGTCTTCAGAAAATATGGTGAAAATTGAAGTGAACATAAATCGTAAGATGATCTGATAAATTTGAAGTGAATATAACTTCAAAAAATCTAATGAAATTTGAAGTGAATATAAGTCTTCCTAAAATCAGATTAAATTTGAAGTAAATATAAGTCTTCAAAAAATCCGGTGAAAATTCAAGTGAACATAAATCTTAACATAATCTGATGCAATTTGAAGAGAATATAAGTCTTCAGAAAATCTGGTGAAATTTGAAGTGAATATAAGTCTTCAAAAATTCTTGTGAAAATTAAAGTGAATATAAGTCTTCAGAAAATATGGTAAAATTTGAAGTGAATATAAGTACTCAGAAAATCTGATGAAATTTGAAGTGAATATAATTCTTCAGAAATTATGGTGAAAATTGAAGTGAACGTAAATCTTAAGATAATTTGATGAAATTTGAACTGGATATAAGTCTTTAGAAAATCTAGTGAAGTTTGAAGTGAATATAAGTCTTCAAAAATCTGGTGAAAATTGAAGTGAACAGAAATCTTAAGATAATCTGATGAAATTTGAAGTGAATATAACTCTTGGAAAATCGGTGAAATTTGAAGAATATAAATCTTAAAAAATCTTATGAAATTTGAAGTGAATATAAGTCTTGAAAATGCGGTGAAATTTGAAGTGAATATAAGTCTTGAAAATTAGATGAAATTTGAGGTGAATATAAGTCTTGGAAAATCAGTTAAAGCATTAGGAATATAAGTCTTCAAAATCGATGAAATTTGAAGTGAATATAAGCCTTGAAAATCGGATGAAATTTGAAGTGAATATAAGTCTTGAGAAAATCGGTGAAAATTGAAGTGAATAAATCTCTAAGAAATCGATGAAATTTGAAGTGAATATAAGTCTTAGAAAATATAATGAAATTTGAAGTGAATATAAGTCTTGGAAAATCGTTGAAATTTGAAGTGAATATAAGGCTTCAACAAAATATGGTGAAAATTGAAGTGAACATAAATCTTAAGATAATCTGATGAAATTTAAAGTGAATATAAGTCTTCAAAAAATCTGGTTAAGTTTGAAGTGAATATAACTCCTCAAAAATCTTGTGAAAATTGAAGTGAACATAAATCTTAAGATAATCGGTGAAATTTAAGTGAATATAATCTTGAGAAAATCTGGTGAAATTTAAATGAATGTAAGTCTTCAGAAAATCTGATGAAATTTGAAGTGATTATAAGTCTTGAGAAAATATGGTGAAAATTGAAGTGAACATAAATCTTAAGATAATTTGATGACATTTGAAGTGAATATAAGTTTTTAGAAAATCTGATGAAATTTGAATTGAATATAAGTCTTCAAAAAATCTTAGGAAAATTGAAGTGAACATACATCTTAAGATAATCTTATGAAATTGAAGTGAACATAAATCTTAAGATGATCAGATAAATTTGAAGTGATAATAACTATTCAAAAAATTTGATGAAGTTTGAAGTGAATATAAGTCCTAAGATGATCAGATAAATTTGAAGTGAATATACTCTTCAAAAATGGGAAAATTGAAGTGAATATAAGTGGTTGAAAAAATGGAGTGAAATTTGAGTGAATATAAGTCTTGAGAAAATCTGGTGAAATTTGAAGTGAATATAAGTTCTTAGAAAATCTGATGAAATTTGAAGTGAATATAAGTCTTCTGAAAATATGGTGAAAATTGAAGTGAACATAAATCTTAAGATAATCTGATGAAATTTGAAGTGGATATAAGTCTTCAGAAAATCTGGTGAAGTTTGAAGTGAATATAAGTCATCAAAAATCTTGTAAAAATTGAAGTGAACAAAAATCTTAAGACAATCTGATGAAATTTGAAGTGAATATAAGTCTTTAGAAAATCTGATGAAATTTGAAGTGAATATAAGTCTTCAAAAAATCTTGTGAAAATTAAAGTGAACATACATCATAAGATAATCTGATTTAATATCAGTGAACATAAATCTTAAGAAAATCTAATGAAATTTGAAGTGAAAATAAGTCTTCAAAAAATATAAAGAAATTTGAAGTGAATATAAGTCTTCAAAAAATCAGAGGAAATTTGAAGTTAATATATGTATTCAGAAAATATGGTGAAAATTGAAGTGAACATAAATCTTAAGATGATCAGATAAATTTTAAGTGAACATCACTGTTCAAAAAATCTGATGAAATTTGAAGTGAATATAAGTCTTCAGAAAATCTGGTGAAATTTGAAGTGAATATAAGTCTTCAAAAAATCTAGTGAAAATTGAAGTGAACATAAATCTTAACATAATAGTGCAATTTGAGTGAATATAAGTCTTGGAAAATCGATGAAATTTTAAGTGAATATAAGTCTTAAAAATGTGGTGAAATTGAAATGAACATAAGTCGAGATAATGTGATGAAATTTGGAGTGATATAAGTCTTTAAAATATTGGTGAAGTTTAAGTGAATATAAGTCTTCAAAATCTTGTGAAATTGGTGAACATAAATCTTAAGATAATAGGTGAAATTTGAAGTGAATATTTGTCTTGGAAAATGCGATTGAAGTTTGAAATGAATATAAGTCTTGGAAAATCATGAAATTTGAAATGATTATATGTCTTGAGAAAATGGGTGAAATTGGTGAATAAATCTTAAGATAATCTGATGAAATTTGAAGTGAATATAAGCCTTTAGAAAATCTGACGAAATTTGAATTGAATATAAGTCTTCAAAAAATCTAAGGAAAATTGAAGTGAACATCAATCTTAAAATAATCTGATGAAATTGAAGTGAACATAAATCTTAAAATAATCTGATGAAATTTGAAGTGAAAATAAGTCTTCAGAAAATATAAAGAAATCTGAAGTGAATATAAGTCTTCAGAAAATCATATGAAATATGAAGTGAATATAAGTCTTCAGAAAATCAGATGAAATTTGAAGTGAATATATGTCTTCAGAAAATATGGTGAAAATTGAAATGAACGTAATTCTTAAGATGATCAGATAAATTTGAAGTGAATATAACTATTCAAAAAATCTGATGAAATTTGAAGTGAATATAAGTCTTTTGAAAATCTGATGAAATTTAAAGTGAATATAAGTCTTCAATAAATCTTATGAAAATTAAAGTGAACATACATCATAAGATAATCTGATGAAACTGAAGTGAACATAAATCTTAAGAAAATCTGATGAAATTTGTAGTGAAAATAAGTCTTCAGAAAATATAAAGAAATTTGAAGTGAATACAAGTCTTCAGAAAATCAGATGAAATTTGATGTGAATATATATGTTTAGAAATTATGGTGAAAATTGAAGTGAACATAAATTTAAGATGATCAGATAAATTTTAAGTGAATATAACTATTCAAAAAATCTAATGAAATTTGAAGTGAATATAAGTCTTCAAAAAATCTGGTGAAAATTGAAGTGAACATCAATCTTAAGATAATCTGATGAAATTTGAAATGAATATAAGTCTTCAGAAAATCTGGTGAAATTTGAAGTGAATTAAGTCCTCAGTCAGTGAAATTTGAAGTGAATATAAGTCTTCAAAAAATATGGTGAAAATTGAAGTGAACATAAATCTTAAGATAATCTGATGAAATTTGAAGTGGATATAAGTCTTCAGAAAATTTTCTGAAGTTTGAAGTAAATATAAATCTTCAAAAATCTGGTGAAAATTGAAGTGAACAGAAATCTTAAGATAATCCGATGAAATTTGAAGGGAATATAAGTCTTTAGAAAATCTGATGAAATTTGAAGTGAATATAAGTCTTCAAAAAATATTATGAAAATTAAATTGAACATACATCATAAGATAATCTGATGAAACTCAAGTGAACATATATCTTAAGAAAATCTGATAATATTTGTAGTGCAAATAAGTCTTCAGAAAATATAAAGAAATTTGAAGTGAATATAAGTCTTCAGAAAATCAGATGAAATTTGAATTGAATATATGCTTTCATAAAATATCGTGAAAATTGAAGCGAACATAAATCTTAAGATGATCAGATAAATTTGAAGTGAATATAACTATTCAAAAAATCTGATGAAATTTGAAGTGAATATAAGTCTTCAGAAAATCAGATGAAATTTGATGTGAATATAAGTGTTCAAAAAATCTGGTGAAAATTGAAGTGAACATAAATCGTTAGATAATCTGATGAATTTTGAAGTGAATATAAGTCTTCAGAAAATCTAGTGAAATTTGAAGTGAATATAAGTCCTTAGAAAATCTGAATAAATTTGAAGTGAATATAATTCTTCAGAAAATATGGTGACAATTGAAGTGAACATAAATCTTAAGATAATCTGATAAAATTTTAAGTGGATATAAGTCTTCAGAAAATCTGGTGAAGTTTGAAGTGAATATAAGTCATCAAAAATCTGGTGAAAATTAAAGTGAACAGAAATCTTAAGATAATCTGATGAAATTTGAAGTGAATATAAGTCTTTAGAAAGTCTGATGAAATATAAGTGAATATAACCCTTCAAAAAATCTTATGGAAATTAAAGTGAACATACATAATAAGATAATCTGATGAAATATAAGTGAACATAAATCATAAGAAAATCTGATGAAATTTGTAGTGAAAATAAGTCTTCAGAAAATATAAAGAAATTTGAAGTGAATATAAGTCTTCAGAAAATCAGATGAAATTTGATGTGAATATATGAATTCAAAAATTATGGTGAAAATTGAAGTGAACATAAATCTTAAGATAATTTGATGAAATTTGAAGTGAATATAAGTCTTCAGAAAATCTGATGAAATTTGAAGTGAATAAAAGTCTTCAGAAAATCTGATGAAATTTGAAGTGAATATAAGTCCTCAGAAAATCTGATTAAATTTGAAGTGAATATAAGTCTTCAGAAAATATGGTGAAAATTGAAGTGAACATAAATCTTAAGATAATCTGATGAAATTTGAAATGGATATAAGTCTTCAGAAAATCTGGGGAAATTTGAAGTGAATATAAGTCTTCAAAAAATCTTATAAAAATTAAAGTGAATATACATCATAATATAATCTGATGAAATTGAAGTGAACATAAATCTTAAGAAAATCTGTTGAAATTTGTAGTGAAAATAAGTCTTAAAAAATATAAAGAAATCTGAAGTGAATATAAGTCTACAGAAAATCAGATGAAATTTTAAGTGAATATATGTCTTCAGAAAATATGGTGAAAATTGAAATGAACATAAATCTTAAGATGATCAGATAAATTTGAAGTGAATATAACTATTCAAAAAATCTGATGAAATTTGAAATGAATATAAGTCTTTAGAAAATCTGATGAAATTTAAAGGGAATATAAGTCTTCAAAAAATCTTATGAAAATTAAAGTGAATATACATCATAAGATAATCTGAAGAAACTGAAGTGAACATAAATGTTAAGAAAATCTGATGAAATTTGTAGTGAAAATAAGTCTTCAGAAAATATAAAGAAATTTGAAGTGAATATAAGTCTTCAGAAAATCAGATGAAATTTGATGTGAATATATATGTTTAGAAATTATGGTGAAAATTGAAGTGAACATAAATATTAAGATGATCAGATAAATTTTAAGTGAATATAACTATTCAAAAAATCTGATGAAATTTGAAGTGAATATAAGTCTTCAGAAAATCAAATGAAATTTGAAGTAATTATAACTCTTCAAAAAATCTGGTGAAAATTGAAGTGAACATCAATCTTAAGATAATCTGATGAAATTTGAAGTGAATATAAGTCTTCAGAAAATCTGGTGAAATTTGAAGTGAATTTAAGTCCTCAGAAAATCTGATGAAATTTGAAGTGAATATAAGTCTTCAGAAAATATGGTGAAAATTGAAGTGAACATAAATCTTAAGATAATCTGATGAAATTTGAAGTGAATATAAGTCTTTAGAAAATCTGATGAAATTTGAAGTGAATATAAGTCTTCAAAAAATCTTATGAAAATTAAAGTGATTATACATCATAATATAATCTGATGAAATTGAAGTGAACATAAATCTTAAGAAAATCTGATGAAATTTGTAGTGAAAGTAAGTCTTAAAAAATATAAAGAAATTTGAAGTGAATATAAGTCTTCAGAAAATCAGATGAAATTTGAAGTGAATATATGTCTTCAGAAAATATGGTGAAAATTAAAATGAACATAAATATTAAGATGATCAGATAAATTTGAAGCGAATATAACTATTCAAAAAATCTGATGAAATTTGAAGTGAATATAAGTCTTTAGAAAATCTGATGAAATTTAAAGTGAATATAAGTCTTCAAAAAATCTTATGAAAATTTAAGTGAACATACATCATAAGATAATCTGATGAAACTGAAGTGAACATAAATCTTAAGAAAATCTGATGAAATTTGTAGTGAATATAAGTCTTATGAAAATCAGATAAAATTTGATGTGAACATATATGTTTAGAAATTATGGTGAAAATTGAAGTGAACTTAAATCCTAAGATGATCAGATAAATTTTAAGTGAATATAACTATTCAAAAAATCTGATCAAATTTGAAGTGAATATAAGTCTTCAGAAAATCAGATGAAATTTGAAGTGAATATAAGTCTTCAGAAAATCTGGTGAAATTTGAAGTGAATTTAAGTCCTCAGAAAATCTGATGAAATTTGAAGTGAATATAGGTCTTCAGAAAATATGCTGAAAATTGAAGTGAACATAAATCTTAAGATAATCTGATGAAATTTGAAGTGGATATAAGTCTTCAGAAAATCTGGTGAAGTTTGAAGTGAATATAAGTCTTCAAAAATCTGGTGAAAATTGAAATGAACAGATATCTTAAGATAATCTGATGAAATTTGAAGGGAATATAAGTCTTTAGATAATCTGATGAAATTTGAAGTGAATATAAGTCTTCAAAAAATCTTATGAAAATTAAAGTGAACATACATCATAAGATAATCTGATGAAATATAAGTGAACATAAATCATAAGAAAATCTGATGAAATTTGTTGTGAAAATAAGTCTTCAGAAAATATAAAGAAATTTGAAGTGAATATAAGTCTTCAGAAAATCAGATGAAATTTGATGTGAATATATGAATTCAGAAATTATGGTGAAAATTGAAGTGAACATAAATCTTAAGATGATCAAATAAATTTGAAGTGAATATAACTATTCAAAAAATCTGATGAAATTTGAAGTGAATATAACTCTTCTGAAAATCAGATGAAATTTGAAGTGAATATAACTCTTCAAATAATCTGGTGAAAATTGAAGTGAACATAAATCTTAAGATAATCTGATGAAATTTTAAGTGAATATAAGTCTTCAGAAAATCTGGTGAAATTTCAAGTGAATTTAAGTCCTCAGAAAATCTGATGAAATTTGAAGTGAATATAAGTCTTGAGAATATGGTGAAATTGAGTGAACATAAATCTTAAGATAATGAAATTTGAAGTGGATATAAGTCTTCAGAAAATCTGGTGAAGTTTGAAGTGAATATAAGTCTTCAAAAATCTGGTGAAAATTGAAGTGAACAGAAATCTTAAGATAATCTGATGAAATTTGAAGGGAATATAAGTCTTTAGAAAATCTGATGAAATTTGAAGTGAATATAAGTCTTCAAAAAATCTTATGAAAATTAAAGTGAACATACATCATAAGATAATTTGATGAAATTGAAGTGAACATAAATATTAAGAAAATCTGATGAAATTTGTAGTGAAAATAAGTCTTCAGATAATATAAAGAAATTTGAAATGAATAAAAGTCTTCAGAAAATCATATGAAATTTGAATAGAATATATGCCTTCAGAAAATATCGTGAAAATTGAAGTGAACATAAATCTTAAGATGATCAGATAAATTTGAAGTGAATATAACTATTCATAAAATCTGAAGAAATTTGAAGTGAATATAAGTCTTCAGAAAATTAGATGAAATTTAAAGTGAATATAAGTCTTCAAAAAATCTGGTGAAAATTGCAGTGAACATAAATCGTTAGATAATCTGATGAAATTTGAAGTGAATATAAGTCTTAAGAAAATCTGGTGAAATTTGAAGTGAATATAAGTCCTTAGAAAATCTGATGAAATTTGAAGTTGTAACGCCCGTTTTGTTTAATATTAAATTATATTACTATTTTTGAATTATCGTTTGACGATTGTTTTGACAACGAAAATAATTATATTAATCGGTATATTTATTAATATATTTAGTGATGTTTTGTTCGGTTCGGTAAAATATTTTTCGGACCGATATTTAATTTACCGGAATTAAATTAACAAATTAAGTTAATAATATAATTAGATGGTATGTTTAGTATATTAAGAATTGATGAGGGGCTTGTGAGCAATTTATCAAAGTTGGCTAGTAAGACATATCATATAAAATCATTTCCCCACCTATTTTCCAAAACATAACACAAAAACACCAAGTTTAGAAGTTGGAGAAAGTTAGGGTTTTGGTTGAAGAAGAAGAAGAGAGCAAGAAGAACAAGGCTTGGTTGCTTGGTTGAGGAATCATCAAGAATACCCAAAGCTTGCTAGGTAAGGGGTTTGATTTCCATTTCTTATGTTTAGGGCTTGATGGATTTTAGTTTGATTTGGGAAAAATTGATAGGTAGTATAGGGTTGTGTTGGGTGATTGTTAGAGGGTTTAGAAGAATTGATTTTGGTATAAATTATATAAGTGTTGTTGTTGGTATGATGTTGGAGAATAAAAGAATAGAAATGAAGTTAGTATAGAAAATGGAAAAGAAATAGGAAGATTAATTGAAATGAGAAGAAGATAAACAGTAAAATAATGTGAAAATATAATATAAACAAAAAAAAGAAGAAAAACTATATTGCTAGAAAACAAAAACAAAACGCAGGGAGTTAAAATTGGAATTGGAAGGAACAAGAGGGGGGTGAGGCGCCCACCTCACTTATGTGGGACGGTCACCCCCATGGTGAGACTGCCGCCTCCAACGGAAAGGGAAGAGAGGGACGTGCGTCCCATTTGCTGGCTGTGAAATGGAATTCTGTATTTCGTTTTCTGTCAAATTACATAATGTTGTTTTACTGTAATATTATAAACCTGCATAATTTTTTTAAAACCTGCATAATGGAAATACATTTTGTAATCTTTATAAATCCTAAATCCCATCTAGCAAACTATGACATCTATAAAATATAATTAGGGGATAAGATAGCCGATTAAATTTAGAACCCGATGATGTTTTGGTTTTCCGATTTCGGTAAATTCGGCGACGGAGCAAGTTGCTCCGAATTCAACGAAAATTGACGTGCTAGCTAATTTTGACGTGTAGAACATAGTGGTGAAGTTAGTTTTTCGAAATTATGAGTTTTTACGGAACGACCCGAAATAGGCTAAAATACGGTAAATTGACCCGGATTGAGTTTTAGTCATTTTAAGACGTATATGAACTATCCGATTTTGAAGTTGATGTTTATAAATTATGCCGGTAAATAAGAATGGTTTTCGCGACGATTATTAATGTTTTTACTATTTTTCCGTTTTTGGGAATTGATGGATTAATTGACGGTGATGTTTGCGACGGTGTATATAATTCCGAATACTTGTTGTTTATGCGATGCGATGACATGTTTATGTGATGTGAATAAATATGGCGAAGTAGACTTTATGTCAATTGTGATGAGCGATGATGATATGTTGTTGTGTGGTCTTTATGTATTGAGTCACATACATTTCATAAGCGAAGAGGGCTTTTATGCCAAGCGATGATGGCTTTTATGCCGAGCGAAGTTGGGCTTTATGCCAAGTGTCCCTAATTACGGACAAAGCGATGGGTACCACATGCATAACATAGTCGTGTCTCATGGAGTCCATTATGTTTATTTTGGAGTCGGTTATGTTTATGTTCGAGTTGTTTATCATTGAGTCCTTAATTGATGAATGACAATTGAATTGCGACGGTACATGGTGTTTGTGTTAATGTGAAGATAATGATTATGTGGTGAAGTTAATGTGTTGATTTATACATCAAATGCTAATTTAAAGTATGTAAGTTTAAATATATGTTGATATACTTTATTTAACTTATATCAATTATAATTCCAACTATCTATATATTCCATCATGGTTTCTAATTATATGTTTTGGAATTATCTCACCCCTTTACTTGTTTCGCCGTTACCTATATATTGGTAGCGTCGTGATCCCGTGGATGAGGAGGATTAGCTCGAGTCACTTTGTTTTGTGTCGTTCTGCTCTGGTCGTAGTAACACTCGGGATTTGGGCGACGATAATATTTTGATAGGATAGTTTGTATATACTATCTTATTATGTGATAACCTTGTGTATTGATGACAACATGATGTTATGTGTATTTTGTAAACATATCCGCTGTGCTGTGAATATTCATATGTCTATATGATGAATTATGTATGATTCGGTATATCCGATTTTTGATGTGCATTATAAATGCTAATTGTTGGAAATGCGAAGATGTGATGCCTCAATTTTATTAAATGGAATTTTGAAACTCTGATTTTATTATATAATTATGCGGGGTAGAATTGGGGTGTTACATTAGTGGTATCGAGCGGTCGATGCATCCGAAGCCAAGTTTGTGAGTCTTGTCTAACAATCAAGTATTGTTGTTGATTCTAATCCTTGTTTTGTTGTGAGCGAAGTTGTTATGGGTGGTAGGCATCTTTGGTAGGAATCTTTGGTAGGAATGTTGGTAGGAGCGATGATGCTATTCTTTCTATGCGGCTATGGCTCGAGCTTTCCAAAACCGCCGATTCTTGAGGCGGGACTCGTGGTTTGGCGACCTTCCGGAGGAGAATCCACCTACTTTCTACGGAAGTATGATCCGAGGGTGCTCTAACTTGGTTGAAGGAGATTGAAAGAATCTTTGGGTGATGGATTGCACTCTGCAGAGAAGTTCGTTATGGTACCCATAAGTTAAGTAAGGAGGTGATGATTGGTGGGTTGACACCAAAGGCTTGGGGTTCTTTGGTGAAGAAGTAACATGGGATGTTTTTAGTAGGGAGTTCTTGAGGAAGTATTACCCGGAAGATGTTCGTGGAAAGAAGGAGATTGAGTTCCTTTCACTAAGGCAAGGGAGCATGTCCATCACGATTATCTCGAAGTTTATTGAATTGGCTAAGTTCTATCCTCACTTTAATGGTGAGGGTGCTGAATTTTCAAATGCATTAAATTTGAGAATGGCTTGCGTCACGAGATTAAGAAGGCGATCGGTTATCGGAAAATCCGTGTCTTTGCGGTTTGATTGATAGTGTAGAATCTTTGAAGAGGATAGTAATGCGCATTATAAGGTGTTGTCTGATAAGAGGAGCAAGGGCCAGCTGAGCCGTGGGAAACCTTATGATGTCCCTTGGTAAAGGGAAACAACAAGCGTTTCAAGGAAGAAGGACTAGTGGGAGATGCTCACTAGTATTGTTTGTTACAAATGTGGGAAACACGCCACAAGAGTAATGTTTGTAGGAATGATGGGAAGGCTAAAGAGAATGAAGTGAGGTGTTTCGTTGTGGTGAAACGGGTCATGTAATTCGTGATTGCAAGCATAGAGAAGTGGTGCATTTTAATTGTGGTGAAGGAGGTCACACTGGTCCTCAATGCAAGAAGCCTAAGAAGGCGCGAGGCGGGAAGGTGTTTGCTTTGTCGGGTGCTCACGACAAGCGAAGATGGACTTGTTCGAGTACTAGTTTCATTAATAGCATTCCCTTATTACTATTATTGATCTTGGTGCTACTCATTGTTTTATTCTTCTGATTGTGTTAAGAGGTTGGATCTTACTTTGTCATCTCTAGATAGAGATATGGTGGTGGAAGTTCCGCTAAGGAGCAGTTACTACTTCTTTTGTGTGCAAATTGCCTTTATCAATCTTTGGTAGAGACTTCGTGGTGAATCTTATTTGCTTACCGCTTGTTGGGTTGGACGTGGTCTTGGGTATGGATTGGTTGAAAGCTAACTATGTCCATATCAATTGCTATGACAACATCAGTTTTCTTCCTTAGCGGAAGAAGATCAAACTATGTTGGTGTCGACGAAACAATTGAAGGAGTTCATGAAAGATGAAGCATCGGTTTTCTTGTTGATGGCGACTCTTTCAGTGGAGAGTCAATCTGTTATTGCAAACTTTCCGGTGGTGTGCGACTTTCCGAGTGTTTCGATGAGATTCCTAGTGCACCTCCGGAAAGAAGTTGAATTTTACGTGGATCTTGTCCCTGGTACCAGACCTATCTCTATGGCGCCATACAGGATGTCCGCATCGGAGCTAGCAGAATTGAAGAGTCAATTAGAAGATTTGCTCGAGAAGAAGTTTGTTAGACCAAGTGTGTCACCGTGGGGAGCTCCTGTGTTATTGGTAAAGAAGAAAGATGGTAGCATGAGGCTTTGTATTGACTATCGTCAGCTGAATAAAGTAACTATCAAGAATAGGTATCCACTTCCTAGGATTGATGATTTGATGGACCGGTTGGTTGGTGCTCGCATGTTTAGTAAGATTGATTTGAGATCGGGTTACCATCAAATAAGGGTGAAAGAAGAAGACGTTCAGAAAACTACTTTCAGGACGAGGTATGGACATTACGAGTATTCGGTGATGCCTTTCGGTGTCACTAATGCACCGGGAGTATTCATGGAGTACATGAACCGTATTTTCCATCCTTACTTGGATAGTTTTGTGGTTGTTTTTATTGATGATATTCTGGTTTATTCTAAATCGGAGGAAGAGCATGCAGAACATTTGCGCATTGTGTTGGAAGTTCTGAAGGAGAAGAAGCTGTATGCTAAGTTGTCAAAGTGCGAGTTTTGGCTAGGTGAAGTGAGCTTTTTAGGGCATGTCATTTCTGGTGATGGCATTGCGGTTGATCCTTCTAAAGTTGATGCTGTGTTAAGATGGGAGACTCCTAAGTCTGTTACCGAGATTAGAAGTTTTTTGGGTTTGGCTGGTTACTATAGGAGGTTCATTGAAGGTTTCTCCAAGTTGGCACTTCCTTTGACAAAGTTAACTTGTAAAGGAGCTGCTTTTGTGTGGGATGTCAAGTGTGAAGAAAGTTTTGTTGAATTGAAGAAGAGGTTGACAACGGCACCGATCTTGATTTTACCTAATCCTGAAGAACCGTTTGTGGTTTATTGTGATGCTTCTATGATGGGTTTGGGTGGTGTGCTTATGCAAGGTGGCAAGGTGGTTGCTTATGCTTCGAGACAATTGAAAATTCATGAGAAGAACTATCCTACTCACGATTTGGAACTTGCGGCGGTTGTTTTTGTGCTTAAGATTTGGAGGCATTATCTTTATGGTTCTAGATTTGAAGTGTTTAGTGACCATAAAAGCTTGAAATATTTGTTTGATCAAAAGGAGCTTAATATGAGACAAAGAAGGTGGCTTGAATTGTTGAAAGATTATGATTTCGGATTGAATTACCATCCTGGTAAAGCAAACGTGGTGGCCGATGCTTTAAGTCGAAAGACTTTGCATATGTCACTTTTGATGGTGAAAGAGTTGGAATTGATTGAACAATTTAGAGATATGAGTCTTGTGATAGAAGTGACGCCGAAGAGTGTTATTTTGGGAATGTTGAAGATCAATAACGATTTCCTTGATAGCATTAGAGAAGCTCAAAAGCTTGATGTGAAACTTGTGGATTTGTTGGTTAGTGTTGGACAAACTGAAAGTGAAGATTTCAAGTTGGATGCCCAGGGTGTTTTGAGATTCCGAGGAAGGATTTGTATTCCCGATGATGTTGAATTAAAGAAGATGATTTTGGAAGAAAGTCATAGGAGTAGTTTAAGTATTCATCCCGGAGCGACTAAAATGTATCAAGATTTGAGGAAACTATTTTGGTGGTCGGGTATGAAAAGAGAGGTGGCTCAGTTTGTTTATGCTTGTTTGACTTGTCAAAAGTCTAAAGTGGAGCATCAGAAACCTGCAGGGTTGATGCAACCGTTGGAGATCCCGGAATGGAAATGGGATAGCATTTCTATGGATTTTGTAACGGGGTTGCCGAATACACAAAGAGGACACGATGCGATTTGGGTGATTGTTGATAGGCTGACAAAGTCGACTCACTTTATTCCTATTAACATCACTTATCCCGTATCGAAGTTGGCGGAGATTTATACCCATGTGATTGTTAGGTTTCATGGTATTCCTTTGTGTATTGTTTCGGATAGAGATCCGAGGTTCACTTCTGAATTTTGGAAAAGCTTGCAAGAGGCTTTAGGTTCTAAGTTGAGGTTGAGTTCGGCTTATCATCCCCCAAACTGATGGTCAAACAGAAAGGACGATTCAATCGTTGGAAGACTTGTTACGCGCTTGTATTCTTGAGCATGGTGGTTCATGGGATACATATCTTCCCTTGATTGAGTTTACTTATAATAACAGTTTTCACGCAAGTATTGGAATGGCACCTTTTGAGGCGTTATATGGTCGAAGATGTAGGACTCCTTTGTGTTGGCATGAGTCGGGTGAAAGTGTGGTGCTTGGACCCGAATTGGTTAGGGAAACTACGGAGGCGGTGAAGATGATTAGAGAAAAAGATGAGAATTTCTCAAAGTCGTCAAAAGAGTTATCATGATAAAAGAAGAAAAGATTTGGAATTTCAAGAAGGTGATCATGTGTTTTTGAGGGTCACTCCTACAACCGGTGTGGGACGAGCATTGAAGTCGAAGAAGCTAACTCCTCGCTTTATTGGTCCTTATCAAATTACTAGTAAGGTGGGAAAAGTGGCTTATCGGTGGCGTTACAAAATCTTTCAAACTTGCACGATGTTTTTCATGTGTCACAGCTTCGGAAGTATGTCCCGGATCCTTCACATGTTATTGAGATGGATGACATTCAAGTTCGGGAAAATCTTACGGTGAAAACGATGCCTTTGAGGATTGAGGATCGTGAGGTGAAGTCCCTTCGTGGCAAAGAGATTTCATTGGTCAAGGTTGTTTGGATTGGAGCAGCTGGTGAAAGTGCGACATGGGAATTGGAGAGTAAGATGCGGGATTCGTATCCCGAGCTTTTCGAGTCAGGTAATTTCGAGGACGAAACCTTTTTTAGTGGGGGAGAGTTGTAACGCCCGTTTTGTTTAATATTAAATTATATTACTATTTTTGAATTATCGTTTGACGATTGTTTTGACAACGAAAATAATTATATTAATCGGTATATTTATTAATATATTTAGTGATGTTTTGTTCGGTTCGGTAAAATATTTTTCGGACCGATATTTAATTTACCGGAATTAAATTAACAAATAAGTTAATAATATAATTAGATGGTATGTTTAGTATATTAAGAATTGATGAGGGGCTTGTGAGCAATTTATCATAGTTGGCTAGTAAGACATATCATATAAAATCATTTTCCCACCTATTTTCCAAAACATAACACAAAAACACCAAGTTTAGAAGTTGGAGAAAGTTAGGGTTTTGGTTGAAGAAGAAGAAGAGAGCAAGAAGAACAAGGCTTGGTTGCTTGGTTGAGGAATCATCAAGAATACCCAAAGCTTGCTAGGTAAGGGGTTTGATTTCCATTTCTTATGTTTAGGGCTTGATGGATTTTAGTTTGATTTGGGAAAAATTGATAGGTAGTATAGGGTTGTGTTGGGTGATTGTTAGAGGGTTTAGAAGAATTGATTTTGGTATAAATTATATAAGTGTTGTTGTTGGTATGATGTTGGAGAATAAAAGAATAGAAATGAAGTTAGTATAGAAAATGGAAAAGAAATAGGAAGATTAATTGAAATGAGAAGAAGATAAACAGTAAAATAATGTGAAAATATAATATAAACAAAAAAAAGAAGAAAAACTATATTGCTAGAAAACAAAAACAAAACGCAGGGAGTTAAAATTGGAATTGGAAGGAACAAGAGGGGGGTGAGGCGCCCACCTCACTTATGTGGGACGGTCACCCCCATGGTGAGACTGCCGCCTCCAACGGCAAGGGAAGAGAGGGACGTGCGTCCCATTTGCTGGCTGTGAAATGGAATTCTGTATTTCGTTTTCTGTCAAATTACATAATGTTGTTTTACTGTAATATTATAAACCTGCATAATTTTTTTAAAACCTGCATAATGGAAATACATTCTGTAATCTTTATAAATCCTAAATTCCATCTAGCAAACTATGACATCTATAAAATATAATTAGGGGATAAGATAGCCGATTAAATTTAGAACCCGATGATGTTTTGGTTTTCCGATTTCGGTAAATTCGGCGACGGAGCAAGTTGCTCCGAATTCAACGAAAATTGACGTGCTAGCTAATTTTGACGTGTAGAACGTAGTGGTGAAGTTAGTTTTTCGAAATTATGAGTTTTTACGGAACGACCCGAAATAGGCTAAAATACGGTAAATTGACCCGGATTGAGTTTTAGTCATTTTAAGACATATATGAACTATCCGATTTTGAAGTTGATGTTTATAAATTATGCCGGTAAATAAGAATGGTTTTCGCGACGATTATTAATGTTTTTACTATTTTTCCGTTTTTGGGAATTGATGGATTAATTGACGGTGATGTTTGCGACGGTGTATATAATTCCGAATACTTGTTGTTTATGCGATGCGATGACATGTTTATGTGATGTGAATAAATATGGCGAAGTAGACTTTATGTCAATTGTGATGAGCGATGATGATATGTTGTTGTGTGGTCTTTATGTATTGAGTCACATACATTTCATAAGCGAAGAGGGCTTTTATGCCAAGCGATGATGGCTTTTATGCCGAGCGAAGTTGGGCTTTATGCCAAGTGTCCCTAATTACGGACAAAGCGATGGGTACCACATGCATAACATAGTCGTGTCTCATGGAGTCCATTATGTTTATTTTGGAGTCGGTTATGTTTATGTTCGAGTTGTTTATCATTGAGTCCTTAATTGATGAATGATAATTGAATTGCGACGGTACATGGTGTTTGTGTTAATGTGAAGATAATGATTATGTGGTGAAGTTAATGTGTTGATTTATACATCAAATGCTAATTTAAAGTATGTAAGTTTAAATATATGTTGATATACTTTATTTAACTTATATCAATTATAATTCCAACTATCTATATATTCCATCATGGTTTCTAATTATATGTTTTGGAATTATCTCACCCCTTTACTTGTTTCGCAGTTACCTATATATTGGTAACGTGCAGGTGATCCCCGTGGATGAGGAGGATTAGCTCGAGTCACTTTGTTTTGTGTCGTTCTGCTCTGGTCGTAGTAACACTCGGGATTTGGGCGACGATATTATTTTGATAGGATAGTTTGTATATACTATCTTATTATGTGATAACCTTGTGTATTGATGACAACATGATGTTATGTGTATTTTGTAAACATATCCATTTGTCTTGTGAATATTCATATGTCTATATGATGAATTATGTATGATTCGGTATATCCGATTTTGATGTGCATTATAAATGCTAATTGTTGGAAATGCGAAGATGTGATGCCTCAATTTTATTAAATGGAATTTTGAAACTCTGATTTTATTATATAATTATGCGGGGTAGAATTGGGGTGTTACAGAAGTGAATATAAGTCTTCAGAAAATATGGTGACAATTGAAGTGAACATAAATCTTAAGATAATCTGATAAAATTTGAAGTGGATATAAGTCTTCAGAAAATCTGGTGAAGTTTGAAGTGAATAAAAGTCATCAAAAATCTGGTGAAAATTGAAGTCAACAGAAATCTTAAGATAATCTGATGAAATTTGAATTGAATATAAGTCTTTAGAAAATCTAATGAAATTTGAAGTGAATATAATTCTTCAAAAAATCTTATGGAAATTAAAGCGAACATACATCATATGATAATCTGATGAAATATAAGTGAACATAAATCATAAGAAAATCTGATGAAATTTGTATTGAAAATAAGTCTTCAAAAAATAGAAAAAAAATTTAAGTGAATATAAGTCTTCAGAAAATCAGATGAAATTTGAAGTGAATATATGACTTCAGAAAATATGGTGAAAATTGAAGTGAACATAAATCGTAAGATGATCTGATAAATTTGAAGTGAATATAACTATTCAAAAAATCTGATGAAATTTGAAGTGAATATATGTCTTCAGAAAATCAGATGAAATTTGAAGTGAATATCAGTCTTCAAAAAATCTGGTAAAAATTGAAGTGAACATAAATCTTAACATAATCTGATGCAATTTGAAGAGACTATAAGTCTTCAGGAAATCTGATGAAATTTGAAGTGAATATAAGTCTTCAAAAAATATGGTGAAAATTGAAGTGAACATAAATCTTAAGATAATATGATGAAATTTGAAGTGAATATAAATCTTCAAAACACCTGGTGAAGTTTGAAGTGAATATAAGTCTTCAAAAATCTTGTGAAAATTGAAGTGAACATAAATCTTAAGATAATCAGATGAAAGTTGAAGCGAATATATGTCTTCAGAAAATCTGGTGAAATTTGAAATGAATATAATTCTTCAGGAAATCTGATGAAATTTAAAGTGATTATATGTCTTCAGAAAATATGGTGAAAATTGAAGTGAACATAAATCTTAAGATAATCTGATGAAATTTGAAGTGAATATAAGTCTTTAGAAAATCTGATGAAATTTGAATTGAATATAAGTCTTCAAAAAATCTTATGAAAATTGAAGTGAACATACATCTTAAGATAATCTGAGGAAATTGAAGTGAACATAAATCTTAAAATAATCTCATGAAATTTGAAGAGAAAATAAGTCTTCAAAAAATATAAAGAAATTTGAACTGAATATAAGTCTTCAGAAAATCAGATGAAATTTGAAGTGAATATAAGTCTTCAGAAAATTGGATGAAATTTGAAGTGAATATAAGTCTTCAGAAAAATATGGTGAAAATTGAAGTAAACTTAAATCGTAAGATGATCTGATGAAATTTGAAGTGAATAAAAGTCTTTAGAAAATCCGATGAAATTTGAAGTGAATATAAGTCTTCAGAAAATCTGGTGAAAATTGAAGTGAACATAAATCTTAAGATAATCTGACGAAATTTGAAGTGAATATAAGTCTGCAGAAAATCTGGTGAAATTTCAAGTGAATATAAGTCCTCAGAAAATCTGATGAAATTTTAAGTGAATATAAGTCTTCAGAAAATTTGGTGAAAATTGAAGTGAACATAAATCTTAAGATAATCTGATAAAATTTGAAGAGGATATAAGTCTTCAGAAAATCTGGTGAAGTTTGAAGTGAATATAAGTCTTCAAATATCTGGTGAAAATAGAAGTCAACAAAAATCTTAAGATAATCTTATGAAATTTGAAGTGAATATAAGTCTTTAGAAAATCTGATGAAATTTGAAGTGAATATAAGTCTTCAGAAAATAAGATGAAATTTGAAGTGAATATAAGTCTTCAGAAAATCTGGTGAAAATTGAAGTGAACATAAATCTTAAGGTAATCTGATGAAATTTGAAGTGAATATAAGTCTTTAGAAAATATAATGAAATTTGAAGTGAATATAAGTCTTCAGAAAATCAGATGAAATTTGAAGTGAATATAAGTCTTCAAAAAATTTGGTGAAAATTGAAGTGAACATAAATCTTAAGATAATCTGATTAAATTTGAAGTAAATATAAGTCTTGAGAAAATCAGGTGAAATTTGAAGTGAATTTAATCCTCAGAAAATCTGATGAAATTTGAAGTGAATATAAGTCTTTAGAAAATATGGTGAAAATTGAAGTGAACATAAATCTTAAGATAATCTGATGAAATTTGAAGTGGATATAAGTCTTCAGAAAATCTGGTGAAGTTTGAAGTGAATATAAGTCTTCAGAAAATTAGATGAAATTTCAGGTGAATATAAGTCTTCAGAAAATCTGGTTAAAACTGATAGGAATATAAGTCTTCAGAAAATCTGATGAAATTTCAAGTGAATATAAGTCTTTAGAAAATCTGATGAAATTTGAAGTGAATATAAGTCTTCAGAAAATAAGATGAAATTTGAAGTGAATATAAGTCTTCAGAAAATCTGGTGAAAATTGAAGTGAACATAAATCTTAAGGTAATCTGATGAAATTTGAAGTGAATATAAGTCTTTAGAAAATATAATGAAATATGAAGTGAATATAAGTCTTCAGAAAATCAGATGAAATTTGAAGTGAATATAAGTCTTCAGAAAATATGGTGAAAATTGAAGTGAACAAAAATCGTAAGATGATCTGATAAATTTGAAGTGAATATAACTATTCAAAAAATCTGATGAAATTTGATGTGAATATGAGTCTTCAGAAATCAGATGAAATTTGAAGTAAATAAAGTCTTCAAAAAATCTGGTGAAAATTGAAGTGAACATAAATCTTAACATAATCTGATGCAATTTGAAGAGAATATAAGTCTTCAGAAAATTTGGTGAAATTTGAAGTGAATATAAGTCTTCATGAAATCTGGTGAAATTTGAAGTGAATTTAAGTACTCAGAAAATCTGATGAAATTTGAAGTGAATATAATTCTTCAGAAAATATGGTGAAAATTGAAGTGAACGTAAATTTTCAGATAATTTGATGAAATTTGAAGTGGATATAAGTCTTCAGAAAATCTGGTGAAGTTTGAAGTGAATATAAGTCTTCAAAAATCTGGTGAAAATAGAAGTGAACAGAAACCTTAAGATAATCTGATTAAATTTGAAGTGAATATAACTCTTCAGAAAATCCGATGAAATTTGAAGGAAATATAAATCTTTAAAAAATCTTATGAAATTTGAAGTGAATATATGTCTTCAAAAAATCTGGTAAAACATGAAGTGAATATAAGTCTTCAGAAAATTAGATGAAATTTGAAGTGAATATAAGTCTTCAGAAAATATGGTGAAAATTGAAGTGAACATAAATCTTAAGATAATCTGATGAAATTTGAAGTGATTATAAGTCTTTAGAAAATCTGATGAAATTTGAAGTGAATATAAGTCTTCAAAAAATCTTATGAAAATTAAAGTGAACATAAATCTTAAGGTAATCTGATGAAATTTGAAGTTAATATAAGTCTTTAGAAAATATAATGAAATATGAAGTGAATATAAGTCTTCAGAAAATAAGATGAAATTTGAAGTGAATATAAGTCTTCAGAAAATCTGGTGAAAATTGAAGTGAACATTAATCTTAAGATAATCTGATGAAATTTGAAGTGAATATAAGTCTGCAGAAAATCTGGTGAAATTTCAAGTGAATATAAGTCCTCAGAAAATCTGATGAAATTTTAAATGAATATAAGTCTTCAGAAAATTTGGTGAAAATTGAAGTGAACATAAATCTTAAGATAATCTGATAAAATTTGAAGTGGATATAAGTCTTCAGAAAATTTGGTGAAGTTTGAAGTGAATATAAGTCTTCAAAAATCTGGTGAAATTTGAAGTGAATTTAAGTACTCAGAAAATCTGATGAAATTTGAAGTGAATATAATTCTTCAGAAAATATGGTGAAAATTGAAGTGAACGTAAATTTTCAGATAATTTGATGAAATTTGAAGTGGATATAAGTCTTCAGAAAATCTGGTGAAGTTTGAAGTGAATATAAGTCTTCAAAAATCTGGTGAAAATAGAAGTGAACAGAAACCTTAAGATAATCTGATTAAATTTGAAGTGAATATAACTCTTCAGAAAATCCGATGAAATTTGAAGGAAATATAAATCTTTAAAAAATCTTACGAAATTTGAAGTGAATATATGTCTTCAAAAAATCTGGTAAAACATGAAGTGAATATAAGTCTTCAGAAAATTAGATGAAATTTGAAGTGAATATAAGTCTTCAGAAAATCGGGTTAAAACTGATAGGAATATAAGTCTTCAGAAAATCTTATGAAATTTGAAGTGAATATAAGTCTTCAAAAAATGAGATGAAATTTGAAGTGAATATAAGTCTTCATAAAATCTGGTGAAAATTGAAGTGAACATAAATCTTAAGGTAATCTGATGAAATTTGAAGTGAATATAAGTCTTTAAAAAATATAATGAAATTTTAAGTGAATATAAGTCTTCAGAAAATCTGATGAAATTTGAAGTGAATATAAGTCTTCAGAAAATATGGTGAAAATTTAAGTGAACATAAATCTTAAGATAATCTGATGAAATTTGAAGTGAATATAAGTCTTCAAAAATCTGGTGAAGTTTGAAGTGAATATAAGTCCTCAAAAATCTTGTGAAAATTGAAGTGAACATAAATCTTAAGATAATCTGATGAAATTTGAAGCGAATATATGTCTTCAGAAAATCTGGTGAAATTTGAAATGAATATAAGTCTTCAGAAAATCTGATGAAATTTGAAGTGATTATAAGTCTTCAGAAAATATGGTGAAAATTGAAGTGAACATAAATCTTAAGATAATCTGATGAAATTTGAAGTGAATATAAGTTTTTAGAAAATCTGATGAAATTTGAATTGAAAATAAGTCTTCAAAAAATCTTATGAAAATTGAAGTGAACATACATCTTAAGATAATCTGATGAAATTGAAGTGAACATAAATCCTAAAATAATCTGATGAAATTTGAAGTGAAAATAAGTCTTCAGAAAATATAAAGAAATTTGAAGTGAATATAAGTCTTCAGAATATCAGATGAAATTTGAAGTGAATATAAGTCTTCAGAAAATATGGTGAAAATTGAAGTGAACATAAATCGTAATATGATCTGATAAATTTGAAGTGAATATAACTATTCAAAAAATCTGATGAAATTTGAAGTGAATAAAAGTCTTCAGAAAATCTGATGAAATTTGAAGTGAATATAAGTCTTCAGAAAATCTGGTGAAAATTGAAGTGAACATAAATCTTTAGATAATCTGATGAAATTTGAAGTGAATATAAGTCTTCAGAAAATATGATGAAATTTGAAGTGAATAAAAGTCTTCAGAAAATCTGATGAAATTTGAAGTGAATATAAGTCCTCAGAAAATCTGATGAAATTTGAAGTGAATATAAGTCTTCAGAAAATATGGTGAAAATTGAAGTGAACATAAATCTTAAGATAATCTGATAAAATTTGAAGTGATTATAAGTCTTTAGAAAATCTGATGAAATTTGAAGTGAATATAAGTCTTCAAAAAATCTTATGAAAATTAAAGTGAACATACATCATAAGATAATCTGATGAAATTGAAGTGAACATAAATCTTAAGAAAATCTGATGAAATATGTAGTGAAAATAAGTCTTCAGAAAATATAAAGAAATTTGAAGTGAATATAAGTCTGCAGAAAATCAGATGAATTTTGAAGTGAATATATGTCTTCAGAAATTATGGTGAAAATTGAAGTGAGCATAAATCTTAAGATGATCAGAGAAATTTGAAGTGAAAATAACTATTCAAAAAATCTGATGAAATTTGAAGTGAATATAAGTCTTCAGATAATCAGATGAAATTTGAAGTGAATATAAGTCTTCAAAAAATCTGGTGAAAATTGAAGTGATCATAAATCTTAAGATAATCTGATTAATTTTGAAGTAAATATAAGTCTTGAGAAAATCTGGTGAAATTTGAAGTGAATTTAATCCTCAGAAAATCTGATGAAATTTGAAGTGAGTATAAGTCTTTAGAAAATATGGTGAAAATTGAAGTGAACATAAATCTTAAGATAATCTGATGAAATTTGAAGTGGATATAAGTCTTCAGAAAATCTGGTGAAGTTTGAAGTGAATATAAGTCTTCAAAAATCTGGTGAAAATAGAAGTGAACAGAAATCTTAAGATAATCTGATGAAATTTGAAGTGAATATAAGTCTTTAGAAAATCTGATGAAATTTGAAGTGAATATAAGTCTTCAGAAAATAAGATGAAATTTGAAGTGAATATAAGTCTTCAGAAAATCTGGTGAAAATTTGAAGTGAATATAAGTCTTCAAAAAATCTTATGAAAATTAAAGTGAACATACATCTTAAGATAATCTGATGAAATTGAAGTTAACATAAATCTTAAGAAAATCTGATGAAATTTCTATTGAAAATAAGTCTTCAGAAAATAGAAAGAAATTTGAAGTGAATATAAGTCTTCAGAAAATATGGTGAAAATTGAAGTGAACATAAATCTTAAGATGATCAGATAAATTTCAAGTGAATATAACTATTCAAAAAATCGGATGAAATTTGAAGTGAATATAAGTCTTTAGAAAATTAGATGAAATTTGAAGTGAATATAAGTCTTCAAAAAATCATGTGAAAATTTGAAGTGAACATAAATCGTTAGATAATCTGATCAAATTTGAAGTGAATATAAGTCTTCAGAAAATCTGGTGAAATTTGAAGTGAATATAAGTCCTCAGAAAATCTGATGAAATTTGAAGTGAATATAAGTCTTCAGAAAATATGGTGAAAATTGTAGTGAACAAAAATCTTAAGATAATCTGATGAAATTTGAAGTGGATATAAGTCTTCAGAAAATCTGGTGAAGTTTGAAGTGAATATAAGTCTTCAAAAATCTGGTGAAAATTGAAGTGAACAGAAATCTTAAGATAATCTGATGAAATTTGAAGTGAATATAAGTCTTTAGAAAATCTGATGAAATTTGAAGTGAATATAAGTCTTCAAAAATTCTTATGAGAATTAAAGTGAACATACATCATAAGATAATCTGATGAAATATAAGTGAACATAAATCTTAAGAAAATCTGTGAAATTTGTAGTGAAAATAAGTCTTAAAAAATATAAAGAAATATGAACTGAATATAAGTCTTCAGAAAATCAGATGAAATTTGAAGTGAATATATGTCTTCAGAATTATGGTGAAAATTGAAGTGAACATAAATCTTAAGATGATCAGATAAATTTGAAGTGAATAGAACTATTCAAAAAATCTGATGAAATTTGAAGTGAATATAAGTCTTCAGAAAATCAGATTAAGTTTGAAGTGAATATAAGTCTTCAGAAAATCTGGTGAAAATTGAAGTGAACATAAATCTTAAGATAATCTTATGAAATTTGAAGTGAATATAAGTCTTCAGAAAATCTGGTGAAATTTGAAGTGCATATAAGTCCTCGGAAATTCTGATGAAATTTGAAGTGAATATAAGTCTTCAGAAAATATGGTGAAAATTGAAGTGAACATAAATCTTAAGATAATATGATAAAATTTGAAGTGAATATAAGTCTTCAGAAAATCTGATGAAATTTGAATTGAATATAAGTTTTCAAAAAATCTTATGAAAATTGGAGTGAACATAAATCTTAAGATAATCTGATGAAGTTTGAAGTGAATATAGGTCTTCAGAAAATCTGATGAAGTTTGAAGTGATATAAGTTTTCAAAAAATCTTATGAAAATTGAAGTGAACATACATCTTAAGATAATCTGATGAAATTTTAAGTGAACATAAATCTTAAGATAATTTGATGGAGTTTAATGTGAATATAAGTCTTTAGAAAATCTGGTGAAACTTGAAGTGAATATAAGTCTTCAGAAAATTAGATGAAATTTTAAGTGAATATAAGTCTTCAGAAAAGCTGTTTAAAATTGAAGTGAACATAAATCTTAAGATAATCTTATAAATTTGAAGTGAATATATGTCTTCAGAAAATCAGATGAAATTTTAAGTGAATAGTAGTCTTCAGAAAGTCTGATGAAATTTAAAGTGAAGATAAGTCTTCAGATAATCTGGCGAAATTTCAAGTTAATATAAGTCTCCAAAAAATATGCTGAAACTTGAAGTGAATATAAGTCTTTAGAAAATTGGATGAAATTTGAAATGAATATAAGTCTTCCGAAATCTGGTTAAAATTGAAGTGTACATAAATCTTAAGATAGTCTAATGAAATTTGAAGTGAATATATGTCTTCAGAAAATTTGATGAAATTTGAAGTGAATACAAGTCTTTAGAAAATCTAATGAAATTTGAAGTGAATATAAGTCTTCAGTAAATCTGGTGAAACTTGAAGTGAATATAAGTCTTTAGAAAATTAGATGAAATTTAAAGTGAATATAAGTCTTCAGAAAATCTAGTTAAAATTGATATGAATATAAGTCTTCAGAAAATGTGGTGAAATTTGAAGTGGATATAAGTCTTCTGAAAATCTGATGAAATTTGAAATGAATATAAGTCTTTAGAAAACTGGTGAAAATTGAAGTGATCATAAATCTTAAGATAATCTGATGAATTTGAAGTGAATATAACTCTTTAAGAAAATCTGATGAAGTTTGAAGTGAATATAAGTCTTCAAAAAATCTTTTGAAAATTGAAGTGAACATACATCTTAAGATAATCTGATGAAATTTGAAGTGAACATAAATCTTAAGATAAACTTGCAAAATTTGAAGTGAATATAACCCTTCAGAAAATCTGATGAAGTTTGAAGTGAATATAAGTCTTCAAAAAATCTTATGAATATTGAAGTGAACATACATGTCATTATAGTTGTGTTGAAATATTGTTGTTTTTTTGTTGTTAATTGGAAACTTGTATGAATTTCAATTTTTTTATTTTGTTTCAGGTTATATAGGTGCAGATCGATGTAAGATAGAGCTATTTTGTAATTCATTGTTGATGTTGTTTCATTGTTGTATATATTAATGTTGTTGTTGTTTCAAGTTGTTTCATTGTTGTATATATTAATGTTGTTGTTTCAAGTTATTTCATTGTTATATATATTAATGTTGTTGTTTCAAGTTGTTTCATTGTTGTATATATTAATGTTGTTGTTTCAAGTTGTTTCATTGTTGTATATATTAATGTTGTTGTTTCAAGTTGTTTCAAGTTGTTTCATTGTTGTATATATTAATGTTGTTGTTTCAAGTTTATGAAATATTGTGCAAAAAAAGATTGAAGATGTATATGAAATTTGATTCAAGTTTATGAAATTTTGGTTAAAATCTGGTGCAAAAATGATGAAATTAAATCTGGTGCATATATGCTAATTTTATAATAGGCAACATTTTATTTTAAATGAAGAAAAAAATTATATTCGAAAATTTCTTAGGGAAAGCGCAGCTAAAGAGGGGAATAGACAGCGCTTTTAATGAGAAGCGTTGTCTAAAGTGGATGGAAAAAGCGCTGCTACATGGGGGCAATAAAAAAGCGTTGCTACAGGGGAAATAAAAAAGCGTTGTATAAAGTAAAGTGCCGCTAAAGAGGGTATCTATAGCAGCGCTTTTCAAGAAAAAGCGTTGTCTAAAGCTCCACCTAAAAAATTTTCAAAAGCGTTGTCTAAAGTAAAAGCGCCGCTAAAGAGGATGTCTATAGTAGCACTTTTCAGAAAAAAAATGATACCTAAAGGGTATCTATAACAGCGCTTTTACAGTAACCTAAGCGTTGTCTATATCTTTAGCAGCGATGGTTTTAGCAGCACTTTTAAGCGCTATTAAAGACCTAAAAAAGCACGTAGTGTAAAAAAATTGAGTTCAACTATACACAACCCATAATATATTTGGGTTATACTTCTACGAGCCACTACCCTTCCATTTATATATTTTATTTTTTAATTAAATTAAAATTTACAATCTAATAAATATCTTTAAAATTATTAATACACTACATATCTGTACATATATTAAGTCACTACATAATTTATTTATTTTTACTAAATTGTTAATACTCTCTTGGTAAATATATTAATTTAAGAGATATATTTATTTCTTATTTTATTTTTCAATTTGACAGTTGTAGATTGTTCATGTGAATGTCTATGAGATACCAGTTGTAAATTATTCATTTTAATAATTATTTTTAAAAAAAAATTATACTATTTTATATTAATTCACTACAAAATTTATTTTTGACTAAATTGTATAATCTTTTAAACAAAATTCGATTAACATTAAAGACTTAAAGACTTAATCCTCTCTTGGTCAAGTATATTAATTTATGAGTTATTTTTAGTTCTCTTTATTTTTCAATTTAATAGATGTAGATTGTTCATTGTAATGAAGGTCCTTGCAGACATAGATGCACGGGCACATGTAAACATATCTATGAGATATCATTTGTAAACTGTTCATTTTAATGTTCATCTTTTAAATTTTTCTTTTGATGTTGTTTTATATTAATTCTCTACATAATTCATTTTTTATTAAATTGTAGAATCTTTTTAACAATATCCAATTAGCATTAAAGACTTAATACAATTTTGGTAAGTTTATTAATTTAGGAGTTCTTTTTAGTTGTCATTTTATTTCTCAATTTAACGGTTGTAGATTCTTCATCGTGATGAAGGTTCTTGTAGGCATTGATTCACGGGTAGATAGGAATGTATCTATGAGATATCAGGTGTAGACTGTTCATTTTAATATCCGTCTTTAAATGGTTTTTTATTGTTGTTTATATAATTGAATTTAGATAGTCGACTTAAAAATTGATGCATATTATTAGCTCATATATATAACTGCGTGAATGTCAACCAATTGAAAAATAAATTTATAATTTATAAATAATAGTCTAGTAGACGAGTAATGTGAATTCAGACGAGACCCGTGCGATAGCACAAATTTCTTACTAGTAGATGGTAAAAACACATGTTTCGTATGCATTTCAATCGGTTTTTCAAATAATTAATAAATAAAAACAAAGACAGAGAAATTGGTAGGACGGTTGCATGGTGAGTCCTAGAAACAAAGACATTACTGCATATTAGGGTGTTAATTTAAACAGATTTCATGCCTCAAAATGCATTGACAAAATTCCCTATTGCATGCAACGACATGCACGTAAATAAATAGGGGTAATAGTCACATGCATGATTGATAAGTTACACAATTAAAAAAACAAACTAGTTAATTTAGTGCAATAAATAGTCATTTTGTTTTGTGTGAAAGGCAAAAATAACTATTAAAAAACCTACATAAAAGCAAGGTGTCAATTCTTAGTTAGTCAAATTACACATTAACTTGAATAATGAAACAGCCTACCACAACCAAAACTAAAATTAATAGATTAACAAACTTAGTGAATTTCTTATTCCATTACATGTCCTTCTTAGCCACTTCTGCGAAATTTTTAAAATGTTTCTCAAATCGAAAATAATTTCTGGGGCACATCATTATCTGATGTATTTTGTCACAAATCAGAAATTAACTTCCAGACTATAACGGTAACTATATTTTCGGTTTCATTCATAATAGAAATCCAGAAAAATACATTTCATTTTCTAACAAAGAGATACATAAACTTAGCAAATATAAACCGAAAGTTAAACATAACTTGAACATTACAAATCAATATCCTGGTGGACGTTGCAGTATCCTCATAAATGTCATCGACGGTTCTTGATAAAGTCGCATCTAGCTCGAGTGAAACTTTCGCCTGAAAACTTCGATAAGTCAACCACATAGCTCGTAAATCGTCGTCGTTTTTCATTTCACAACTCATGAACTGCATATTCCCTTCATTGTCGATTGATGGCGAGCGGTACTCGATCTTCTCTACCTTTCGACCGCCGTCGTAAGGAACAAGTTCCTGCAAAGTTTCTCGTACCTCTTCAATTGGTGTGCACACCGTGATCTTGAATTCGCGAGATGGTTTGTCGCCGGGAAAATGGACAATTTCAGCAACCCATTCGATGTTCAATTTGATGTCCATTTTCTGATTTTGTGTTGTTGTATGGCAAAATATAAGAAGAGTGGTGTTTTTATAGTAAAAGGATGTAAACATGGACCATAGAAATCCTATCTTTGTGTCAGTGAAAATACCGGAAGTTAAATTCTGGTTTCCTACTTAAGACCAAAACAGGAAGTAAACTTCCAGTAAATGGCCTAGCACTGAAAAACCAGAAACGAACCAGAACAGAAGTCAGCGAGTAAAACACAAAAATTGTAATCCAATTTTTCTTCAAGTGCTCAAATTACAAAAAAGAGTGTATTTCCACATTATTATACATTATCAAAATGAAGTTAACATTACAATGCTACCTATACTACTTGAAAGAGCCAAAAAAAGTGTCGTCGGATAAATCCACTTGTGCCACCCCTTTCAACTTTTCCCTATTTATTTCTATATCTATTTCCCTCAACTTGATGTATTCTTGCATCTTTTCCATGAAAATGTATGGCCATGTCTCTGATACTTCTGTGAAATAAAGCGCTCACTCTGGTGATGTCGGTGGTATCAGACATCCCGGTTTTAAGTAGACTTGAACAAAATGTTGTGGATTTGAAATCCACCCAACAAAAATGATACAATCAATGGGACTTGGTGTAGGAGCAGTGCATAGAGGAAAATAAGTCTTTGAAAAACCTTATCGGGTAAGATTAATACACACTCTCTCATACGCATTTGCTATGAGATGAGCCATTTCAGGGAACCGCATCCATTTGTCATCCGGTGCACATCCAACCTTAACAGGTACTACTGCAAGATGTATTTCCTCAACCTTGTCCTTACTCCCAAACACACATGTGTACAATTCTGTGTGTTCTGTCAACTCTGTGATCAAAGTATCTCACACATTATTATAATAATCTTCACGGCTACCTAGCAAACAAGATACAGCTTGAAAGCCATAATTACCGTCATCGGCCACATTCATGATCCTTTCAACGTATTTGTGCATGAAAACCAACATGTGACCGATGAAAGGTATTTTTGATGGAGGCGGTGTAGGCAGTGGTTTGCTAATACGGGCACCTTTGGAAGCATATTTCTGAGATTTCGGTGTAGGTGAGTCGGGAAATACCTTGTCAACATGTTCATAATACGAAGGATTTATCGTAGTAGAATTGTCGGTTGGTGTAAGTTTCAACTTTTTTAGTGCACCTTTTGTTTTTACTGGTTGGGAGGTTGGTTTCAAATCTGTGGTCTCTGGGAACACAATTTTTCTCAACTCTTCTTTGATTTCGAGCTTCGTGGCGTCATCGGCTCTCAAAAATCTCGCTTGTATTACTTCCCATTCGATAAGGATGGAGATATTTGATTTATCACTTTTCATTTTCCCGTCATCCTCAAAACTAAGTCTCTTCCAATGATTAGAGACCTCGTTCATACCTATCGGGACATTACCACTCAGCTTCTTGGCTATCACACAAGCACATGGGAGATCATATGTTTTCACAATAGTGCACCCACACTTTGAGGCGTCATCACCCACAGTTGAAGCTCTTTTAGCCTCATGGAAAATATAATAAAGCGTCGCCCGAGATATGTTACTGACCAATTGAGAATATAGCATATTCTCCTTGAACCTGTGTTCCAACACCGTGATACTGCGGCCAAATTTCGTTTGTATCTCATTATGCTGGTTCATGATCATATGGTTCACAGCTTCCCAACCCATAAGCAAATCGCCCTTTCTATTTTCCAACCAATTCTTGAGATAAGCATATGCGCAGATTCAACTCGGTTTGATGTTGTATATCCGAGGTGCATAACCTGATCTGTCCATGCACAAACAAATTTCTCCTTCACCTGATCAAGTATTGTGCTCTCCACATATTTCAACAGATTCAGATATTTCTCACAAACAGCTCTGAATTGTAAAACAGCATCAGTATACATCTCTTTTATAGATGCATTGACAATAGCATTCCATGCAGCCCTGATTTTTTCCACAATAACACCAGACTTTACCAACTTTCCATCTTCACCCTCTACCTGTTTCGACCCCACAGCAGGTTTAACCCGACTTCTCACATTTTTTGTAATGTGGTACCTACAAAGTAATGCAGAAGAAGTCGGAAATAAGGTTGCAACAACACTCATTAAAGTCGTATCATGGTCGGTGACAATTACCTTTGGCATATCTTCTTGGTCCTTCAACATGGACCGACACACCTCTAACACCCACTGAATGTTGTCTTCTTTTTGGCATTCGAGAAATGCAAAACCAACTAAGTACGTCTTCTCGGCCGATGTAACACCAACAATTTCCAACAAAGGAATCCTGTACTTGTTCGTTTTGTACGTTGAATCCATTACGGGCACGGTAGGAAACGTGTTGAATAATTTAATGGAATCAGGATGACTCCATTAAATGTCTCTAACAGTTTCCTCATCATCATCCCGTCGGTGCCTACAAACATAATTATTGTCATCAACAATTTTCAGAAGGTGTTGCATTTCGGTTCGACCCTCCCGAATGCCCAACTTTGTTTGATAGCCCTTGTTGCACACTTGTTTGATACTAAAGGTGCTCTCTGGTCTTTTGCACTTCAATGTTGCAAGAATGTTTTTGGGAGGTACCAAATTCAGAGTCATGTCAAAAACACAAGTTTTCTCATCTAGAAGTAGCCGACATGCTATTGGATGACCGACCAACTTTGGACTTAAATCATGATTGTGTTCTCCGCTAATCACATTAAACTTCCACTTATTGTTGTCCATGAGATAACCACATAATTGAAATGGACACTACCATTTTCTTGCGCCGGTTTCCTCGCGTTTCAATTTTTGAATGTGAGTCACATATTTTCCGCTCCTTTCGCAAGTCTAAATAACAAAGGCATTTCTTCTATCAGTGCCAAAATCGTATCTTTCTATTACGATAAAAAAATCCTAACCTCGTTGACTCTAAACGAATCCACTGCAACATATCGTCCCTGACATCAAATTCTTGAACATTGTCAAAATGTTCACGAACATCGACCAACTTAATTATGCGGGGAGGAACAGCGACCGGAGATAAAACTTCGGTGTTATCGGGCTTAGAAATGTTCTTGGGGTGCACCATACCTATGTAACATAATAAAATTCATAAATACACTAAACAAATACAAAATAGTGGAGACTGCTGCAGAATTTCAAAACAGAGACAAAACCGGAAATAAACTCCCGGTAAAGTTTAACTACTAACCGGAATTAAACTTCCGGTTTGTACATAACCTTATTTTCTGCAATAAGTTAAGGATTAATACAGAGAATGAGGGATAAAAGGGAAGATGTTTACCTGAAATTCTTCTTTGTTGAGTTTTTTCTGATATGATGAACCAAAAAAGTATGGATTTTGAGTGCAAAATGGATTGGCAATGAAGAGGGTTGAAGGAGAAAGTGAAGAATGGTGGTGATCACCATGGTTTTTTCTTATAGAAATTAGTGTAACACCTCAATTCTACCCCAAGTAATTATTCAATAAAATCGAGTATAAATTTTTCTAACATAATCAGGATGTCACACTTTTCAACTTAAACACATAAACCTGTCATTTTTATTCAAAACGGATACATAACACTTTAAAGAGGCGAAACTAACACAACGCATAATTTTTAGTCTTCAAACATAAAAGACTTCATTAATCATGCAGCGGAATCATAATCGTTTTACACACAAGGCATATCATCTTTTGAGTCATAAACAACATCAGCATAATAAAATCCTCAACTAATGACATAAGATTCAACAATTATAATAACAAAATAAGATAAGTGTTCATTTCCCCCGAGTGCTACGTATCAGAGCAATGACACTGGACTTGGACTAAAAACGGTAATGGATACTCCTCCTGGTTACCTGCACGTTACCAATATAAAGGCAACGGCGAAACAATAAAAGGGTGAGATATCAAACTATATAATTGAGATCATGATAAGTAATATATAGTTAGAATTATATAAAATCACTATTTTGTCATCTCACAACCAATCAACAACAAACACAAATTAACCACACAACAACATCCTTATGCACTAAAGTATGTGACTTGGACAAATGCAAATGCATGTGGTACCATCGGAGTAAAACTCCCAACTTATAACATTGCCAGTAATTTTGAGGCATCAACAAGGCATAAGCCTTCAACTTTCAACATTTTTCCAATCCAGACCAACATGGGTGAGCATAGCTCCAACATTAATGAAATGCAACTATCATGTATGCGACTATCAACAACAACAATTTTTCAACAACAACAACTTTTCAACAACAACAACTTTCAATATTGGCTTTTAAGCCTCCAACAAAATTTATTCATATATAGGGAAACAACCAACTTATACTTGCAATTCATCAAAATCAACATAGATTCAGCAAAACAAACACTCTACGATAGCTTACTAGCGTATACAAGTCATCCCTTCAATTCTTCCAATTTCGGTTAATCGTCTATACCGCTTATAATTACCAACATACTAATTCGAAACTATTTCTAATCAATTCCTATATATTTCCTTACTAATTACTAGCATTATGCTACTCATAAATTCCTACTTAAAGTTTCCTAGTTAAAGTGTTTAAAATTGGGCAGAATTCAAAATCAGAAAAATGTGTTCAAAACAACTCAGTACGCGCCGCGAACCCTCCTTTGCGTTGCGACTTTAGTAGGACTCAGTTCGCGCCGCGTCAACCCGTTGGCGTTGCAAACTGAACATAACATAATGGGTTTTCAGTGCTGCCAGCATCTCCCTCTTGCCATTTTTCCCAAATATTTGACATCCAACACCCACACAACCCAAAACTTATCAACCTAAGGTACTAGCAACATGGGTAATCAAACAAAGGTAACACTTATCAACACATTCAACAAGTTTCATGGATTTTCAAGCTTCAAATTGAAATTTCCAACAGCAACAAGACACAAACCTAGCAAAATTACAAACCCCACTACCTATCATTCATCATATTCCCAATTAGAGAGCAAGAACTTCACCCTTACCTTGTGAATCGGAGGTTGATTGCTTAGAGATGGAGGTTTTCCCTAGCTCAAGCTTCACTTCTTCTCTTCTCTTCCTTTTTCTCCCAAAACCTCTTTTCCTATTCTACTCATAAAATAACCCTTTCCTCTCTTCTTATTCTACTTCTTTTAAATAACAACACTATTATTATTATTCTTATTAATATTATTATTATTTCCTACAGTTTATTTTAATTAATCACCCAATAATCATATAATGACTTAAATTAACATTTCTACACTATTATAAATTACTCGAAAAAATATATGAAAACATTAAATTAAATAAATAATTAAATAATTAAATAATTCGGGTGTTACAATCAGTATTCGTGACAAAACCGGAAATAAACTTCTGGTAACATACAAAATATTCAGGTGGCGTACAATTTAATGTTCCCGCTTCTAAGGGTGGAGTTATAGTTTCGGTTCGTACCGGACGTTAATCTCCGGTAATATTTCTTACTGATTCTTGGGTGCCACCACATTTTAACTGGTTTGAAAAAAATAAGGTCCGTACCGGAAATAAACTTCTGATTTTCAGACTAATATTTTGGGGTTTTCGCGGGGAACGCCTCACTCCTATGAGATGGATTAAGAAATTCTCCAAATTTGTAGCAAGATTAATATTATAATCAAAAATCCGAAACTAAAGCATTGTACTGAATGCTATCTATAATATAAGAAAAGTAGATGTTCTGGAAAATACCAAAATAACTTTTTCTCTTTGTCCTCCACCTCATTAATGTAGGGGTATTTTATGTCTAAAAAATATTTCTTCTTTCAAATTGAAAAGTTGGTGGACCCCACCGATGTGTTTGATCTTATATTTTTTAGAAAAAAATAAATAAATTATGGTTAATTTGTATTTAACAATATAAATCAATTATAATGCTCATAAATAAAAATAAATTTATTATTGATTCAAATATTTTTATAAATAATAACAAACAAAAATAATTTCAAATAAGAAAAATATTTATTATTAATTAAAATGTTTTTTTATACGAAAAATATAGTGAGTATGTTTTGTTTTTGCTTGCTCATGTTCGCAAATTATGATGATATTTTTGTCACGTTCATATTAAACCATCATTACTCTATGTAATATACAAGTATTTTTATTAGAACTAAGGTTAGCAAGTGAGAGACTCAGCTAACAACAAAATTGTAAACTGCATTTATCAGTACTAGATAAAAAAATTATACTTATGAAACAATTATATTTTTCATTTAAAAAATGTATTATTGATTTAAATATCTTTATATAAGAAAATTTACTGTTGATCAAAATATTTTTGTAAAAGATACATAAAAAAATAATATTTGTTTACGGGATAAAATTTTATTATTGGTGTAAATATTTTTATATACAAAAATTGTATTTATGATCTAAATATGTTTTATTCAAAAATGATATTTGAGAAAAAATATATTATTAATCTAAATATTTTTATATACGAAAATTTACTATTGATCTACATATTTTATTAAACAATATTTAAACAAAAATAATATTTATATATGAGAAACATTTATTATTGATCTAAATAGTTTTATATACGATAACAACATTTATGATTCAAATCCTTTTTATTCAAATACGATATACGAGAAAAATATATTATTGATCTCAATATTTTTAAATCAAAAAATTTACTATTGATCCATATATTTTTGTAAAAGATACATAAACAAATAAAAATAATATTTGTGGGGGATAAAATCTATTATTGGTCTGGATATTTTTATATACAAAAATTGTATTTATGATTCAAATATTTTTTATTCAAAACTAATGTACCGGAAAAATATATTAATAATCTAAATATCTTTTTATAAGATAATTTACTATTGATCAATATATTTTTGTAAATGATACCTAAAGAAAAATAATATTTATAGACCGTAAAAATATATTATTGGTATAAATATTTTTATATACTAAAAACAGTATTTAGGATTCAAATATTTTTTTTCAAAAATGGTATACGGTAAATAATTGATTATTGATCTATATATTTTTATATACGAAATTTATTATTGATCCACATATTTTTATAAACGATACTTAAAGAAAAATAATGTTTATATCAAGGGAAAATCTATTATTGATCTAATTATTTTTATTTAAGAAATGGTATTTATGACCCAATTATTTATAATTCAAAAATGGTATATGAGAAAAAAATCTATTAGTAATCTAAATAATTTTTATATACGAAAAAATATATTATTGATCTAAATATTTTTTCTTTCTATTTTAATCTTCTATTTAAAATAATATTTGTATACGGGAAAAAATATATTATTGATTTAAATATATTTATATACGAAAAATTATTTTTGATCCAAATATTTTTTATAACGATACCTAAGCAAAAATAATATTTGTGCACGGGAACATGAAGTTATTTATTAAAATATTGATTATTAACGGAAAGATGAAGTTGCTGATCAAAATATTTTTTTTATTAATTCTAAATTCAATTATTTTTTTTACGAGTAATCAAATATTTTTCTATTAAAATATAAATACGCGTCCGGTACCGGAACCCGTGCGAAATCGCACGGGTTTGTTACTAGTTAGTAATCAATTTGTTGATTCACCAGTCAATCTGGGTAGCGTCGGTACACTCCTCTCACCCGCAATGACATATCGCAAGCGGAAGACTATTTCGAAGTAATTATATGAATATCAAATTCTACTTTATTGATGTATAACTAAAACGATTGTAAATTCGGATGTGAATGATTTATTTTTGGTGAATAAAATTATTAAAACAACTAGAGTTTAGGAATTTGATTCATACCTCTAATCTCATAGCACATTCTAATTTGTTAAGAGAATAAACTTTCATTGAAAATAGAAAAACAAAAGTAGACAACACGCACTTTCGTCGGCATGTTGTCTTGCTTTGATGAAATATGCTACCCATTTTCTTCGGTGTAGATTATTTTTTCAGGGTCTATTTCCAGAGCAACTAAAAATAAAATTACTTTCTCTGTTGGAATTTTGGGACATTTTTGTCACCTAAAATCCAACAGTTCAGTGCTTCTAATTCTGATATCGCACTACACTCTATCAGCATATAGGCAATATCTATGGTATTCCTACTCATACAGAGAAATTGAATATATTTGAAATCAAAAACATCAAAGCGAATTTTCTAATCGTTCTTGTAACAAATTATTTAGGACTTTACACGAAGGTTATGATCAGGCATTCCTCGTCACCCTAAACTGTTAATCTACTACTAGAACATAGAAATCGGATAAACAAATAAAGCATTTGATAACACGTATCGTATTTTATACTCGATTCACGTGCTATTTAGTTTTTTTATTATATTTTCGTAGTAGTATATGCCATGCTTTGTTAGTGTTCCAGGTACTTGTCGATTATGGAGCTTTTATGCGAAGAAATCAGAAAAGAGCAAAAAAGGAAGAAAAAGTGCAGAAATTGCCACTCTATGGTACATGGCATTCGCCATGGATCTGATGGAATTCTTTATTGCACTCAGACACGTGGCCCACCAACTCAAGCTCATGACGCTCCCCATGAGCATAATGGCAGTCGGCATTTGTCCGTTGTTCACAAAAGTAACTGCCCACTAAGAACACAACTTTAGAGGTTTCTCCCACTTTTTCCACTACTTATAAATGATCTATGGAAGTTATGAAACAAAATCCCTCCTATAAATAGACCTTGGAATCACACTTTCAAGGCATAGTTCATAGTTTTATGCAGAAATTACCTTTGTAAAAGTGGTAGTTTCTCACATCGAGGAACTACCACACCGTTAGTTTTAGGCCTACAATTTGTGTAACTCTTAGATCATTAAGTTTGTCGGAATTATTGAATTTAATTCTAGTTTCTATTTATTTCAGCTCCTTACAGGTTTCTTTTTATCGCATTAACTATCATTATTGCTTTGTTTTTCAAATTTAATTACTACGCTACTTTTAATTGTAATTGTCATGTTTAATTCATTTTCAATCAACAATATGTCTAACTAAATCGTTTGAGTCAGGTATGTGAGGACTGTCGTTTCTGACGGGACTCGGTAATGAAATTTGCGTAAGTCTTGCATAAATCATGTTTTGACTTTTGTTTTCAAGTTTAATTTAAATAGCTTTATCACGAGATTGAGAGGTTACTTAACATGATTTATCACGAGAGTGAAAATTAATTAAGGTTTGAGTCGGAACTGCGAGAGCGTGGGGGTCGAACCGAATAGTGGGAACAGCGTATAGATCCTAAGGAGGGCAAGAAGGTCTTAAGTATCGATTATGACTTGTTCAGTTTTTAAAATACGTTCCTTAATTGAAATGGGCGAGCGAGATCAAAATTTCATGGTTAGGGAGTGTGGTTTTATTCAATACCACGAGAGTGTGAGGCTTATTCTTTAAGCGGATATTTTCTACTAAATATGTTTTTAAGATTATTATAAGCCAACTAGTTACCGAGTTCCCGAGGTACACGGAATACACATTTCGGCCTCTCTTTTCTTATATATTTCCTTAAGCTTATTTTAGTTTCTATTCTAGTCTTAGTTTCTCTTTAATCAATTATTTATTAGCCTTAACTTTACTAAGTGACGATAGATTACATTAGATTGATATTGGTCTATGTGGGTTCGACAATCTTTTATATTACTTTGATATTTATTTGCATTTGCGGACGTATTAGCATTCAAGATTAATTATACATGATCAATAAAATGAAATAACAATAACAATAACAAATCATAAATAAAATCTGGATTGAAGATAAACAAGACTTAAATTAAAGAAAAACACAAAGCTCCAATGGAGTCTTGAAGTTTACAGCAATTAAAAATGGAAGCAAAGTGCAGAAAAAATACTTGTAAGATAAAACTAAAACCTAGGGCATAAGGTATGTTTTGCTCTTCCTATCTATGAGTTTATATATGCTAAGCCCTTACTAGCTACAAGTCATAAATTTTGTGTCTATTCATATCTAAGAACATTCATTACATAGAAAAATAGGTGAAACTCCAAAAGGTAAGATAAGGGAACAAGAGAAAGTGAAACATGCTGAAGCTAGTTAGCACCAATAATAGCTACTAAGGGTACTCCTAGCAGACCTTTGTTTTAACCATGGGGGAGCCACCATGGGATACTATAGCCTGTATCAGCTGTTACGACCACCCGTAGTAGCTCCACCAGTAGCAGCCCCCCGTGCATCCCTCATCAGAAGGTATGGAAGGAAATTTTGTGTTCTCCTCTCCACACCAAAACTCGTAATTTCCTATAGAGTTTAGCTAAGAATATCCTTCCCACCAAAGGTAATCTCCTCTAAAAAAGAATCAGGTTAGACACCTTCTGCCCTTTGTGTCATTCTACTGTTGAATCCGTGCACCATCTCTTCATGCAATGTGAGTTTGCAAAGTAGACCTTTTTCTCCTCAATGGTGAGTTACTTATCCCCTCCGCTATGAGGATCAATGATTGGTTGCTAATTTTTTAAACTAGCGGTGATCTTTTAAGCGCCCAATTATTGTGTTCTCTTCCTCATAAGATTTAAAAGGCTCGTAACACACAACTTTACCAACAAAAATTGATGAATCCGATAAGGGTGAAGGAGGAATTGTTTGAGAATGTGCTTGACTTCAATAAATAGAATCTCAAGATTGGTGCCAAGAAAAAGATGACATTGCACACTGATTTAGAAACACATTCCATGAATGTTTACTTTTAGTAGGTTAACACAGGACTGTTCAATGATGTATTTGTGTCCTTTGGCAACATCATTAAGAACCGTGATAAGAAAATTATTCTTGCTCCTAGTAGGAAAGAGATCATTTCAGTTGACTGTTTGATGATGTATTTGTGTCCTTTGGCAACATCATTAAGAACCGTGATAAGAAAATTATTCTTGCTCCTAGTAGGAAAGAGATCATTTCAGTTGAACCTATTGTGGCTGAATTAATGTCTATCAGATGGAGTCTTATTCTTTCCCAAGAGCTAAAGCTAGAGAGAGTCCTCAACCAGTCGGATGCCTTCGTTGTGGTGGATTACATTAATTCAGTTTTGCACAATCTTATCCATTAACCCATTGCTGCAGATTGTAGGTTCTTTCTTAGCCGATTATGCTCACAATTTAGTTGAGAATGTTAGAATATGTGTATAATTCAAGTTCAAACTAGTGTGTCGAACTAGTGTGTCAAACTAGTTGTAATGTTGTGAGCTAATCGAATTAGCCTATGTGTGCTGGTCGAATTAGTAAGGTTGTCGAAGTTACTCTGAAGTATGTTAGAGTATGTCAAATTCTTTGGGCCTTTGTATGTTTTGGGCCTTAGTTTAGTTTACATTATTGGGCCTAAGAAATGTGTCTATATAAGAAGCATTTCTTTGTAATCATAACAGAATTTCTACAATCATTAAAAACCATCTTTCACACTCAGTTTTCAGATTCATTCTCTTCTCAATTTCCTTAATCTTCTTTTTCTTCATAAAACTAATTTCTCTATCCTCTGTTCCAACAAATTGGTATCAAGGAGCTCGGTTGCGATTCAGAGAGAATTTAATGGCAAACAGAACAAAAACGTCGACACGGATTCCAACAAATTTACTAGTTTTCAAAGGAGAAAAGTATCAACGATGGGTTGCACAGATGAAGGTCATTTTTCAGATTTCAAGATGTTGTTGAAATCTTGAATGATGGTGTATCAGAGCTGGAAGCAAATGCGACGGAAGCCTAGAAAGCTGCGCACAAAGATCAGAGGAAGAAAGATTGTAAAGCATTATTCTAGATTCATCAGTGTGTAGATTCTAATGTATTTGAGAAATGCTGATTCGAGCAAAAAAGGTGTGAGCAACAAGTATTCTGGGAAGAAAGTTGACAGGAAAGATAAGCAATGCTACAATTGTCAAGGTTTTGGTCACTACGCTCGAGACTGTCGAAGGAGGAAAGTAGAAAGGGCGAAAGAAAGTGATGAAGCTCAATATGCACGTGCAGGAGACAGTGACTCAGATGATGTGCTAATGATGGTAAACTCTCAGTCGAACTCTAAGAAAACCAACAAGTGGTATCTGGATTCAGGATGTAGCAACCATATGACTGGCAACAAAAATTAGTTCACCAAGTTAGATGAGTCAGTAAAAAGGGTGATAAAGTTTGCTGATGGAAGACACATCAATTTTGGAGTCAAAGGAGATATTTTGATTGTCAGAAAGGATGGCGGAAAAGCTACTATCACTGAGGTATTGTATGTACCTACTATGACAAGTAATTTGATAAGTGTAGGTCAATTACTTGCAAAAGGTTTCAAGATGAAGCTTAGAAGGAATGAGATGAAAGTCTCTAGAGCTGATGGGAGACTAATCATGAAAGCACCATTAGCAGAAAACAAGACGTTCAAAGTCGAACTCAACACATCACATCATAAATGTCTTGCTTCGACTGTGGAATAAATAAAGAACTGGCTATGGCACCACAGGTATAGACATATAAACTTTAGAAGTTTATGCATGCTCAATCAGAAGAGGATGGTGGTTGGTTTTCCTTATGTGAAGGAACCAAATCAAGTATGTGAGGAATGTTGTAAAGCTAAGCAGGCAAGGAAGGCATTCAAATATGACTTTCCCATGAAATCCAAGCGCAAGTTGGAGCTAGTTCACTCTGATGTGTGTGGACCATTTAAAGTGAAGTCAAATGGAGGCAACAGGTATTTCCTTATATTTGTTGATGAGTTCACCAGACATATATGGATTTATATCACTGAAAGGAAGAGTGAGGTATTCACACATTTCAAGAAGTTCAAATTGCACGCTGAAAAGCAAAGTGGTTGTAAATTGAAGAAGTTAAGAGCTGATGGTGGTGGTGAATACACGTCTGTTGAATTTTCCAAATTTTGTAATGAGGAAGGTATAGAGCATGAGATTATTTCACCCTATACACCTCAACACAATGGCATAGCTGAAAGAAAAAACAAAAGTATACTGAACATGACGAGAAGTATGATGAAAGCTAGAGATATGCCTAAGAGATTTTGGGCTGAAGCAGCTTCGACAGCAGTATACATTTTAAACAGGTGTCCAACAAAGAGGATAGTTGGAAAAACACCTTATGAGGCTTGGACAGGATCGAAGCCAAGTGTGAGTCATTTTAGAGTTTTTGGATCAATGTGCTTCATGCATGTACCTGAACAATTGAGAAGAAAACTGGATGATCGAAGTAAAGCTATGATTCTCATAGGTTATCATTCGACTGGTGCATACAAGATGTATTCGCCAATCAAAGATAAACTAGTAATTAGTCGAGATGTTTGTGTCGACGAAAGCAAAGGTTGGGACTAGAGCCGAAGCTCAATACAGGAATCATACACTATTATAACTGTGTTTAAAGAAGATCCACAGGATGAGACCTCAAATAGTCGAAGTGAACAAGGCAATGTTTCAACTAGTCGAAATGAAGAACCACCTGAACAAAGTGAAAGGAGGTCGACAAGAACAAGAACTAAATCAACAAGGCTAGCTGGGTATGAAAGATTTCAAGATCAAGTAATTGATGATGATGGTGATTTAGTTGAAGAAGCCATGATGATGGCTGAAGCAGAACCAGTCGATTTGAATGAAGCAATGAGTAATTCGAATTGGTGTGAATCCATGAAAGAAGAACTCAGAGCCATTGAGAAGAACAAGACCTGGGAGCTTGTCGAAAGAACGAATAAGAAGCTAATTGATGTAAAGTGGATATACAACGTGAAACGAATGCCAAATAGAGAAATTTCTAAGTACAAAGCAAGGCTGGTGGCTAGAGGTTTTCTGCAAAAGCCTGGAATAGACTTCGACGAAGTATATGCACCGGTTGCTAGGGTGGAAACAATTCGAATAGTTGTTTCGGTAGCAGCATACAGGGGATGGAAGATGCATCAGCTGGATGTAAAGTCAGCATTCCTGAATGGTCCATTGGAAGAAGAAGTCTATGTCACTTAACCACCAGGATTCAACGTCAAAGGATAGGAGTCGAAGGTGTATAGATTACGAAAGGCTCTCTATGGTTTGAAGCAAGCTCCTCGAGCTTGGAAAAGAGAATAGATATCTTCCAAATCGAAGCAGGTTTCACAAAGCGTGTCTCTGAACATGGAGTATATGTAAAAGATGTCGACAGTGTCAGTGGAATCATTTTATGCCTCTATGTAGATGACTTACTTATTACTAGAGATGACGAAGCTGAGATAGTAAAGGTCAAGTCGAAGCTAATGCAAGAATTAGAAATGTCTGATTTAGGGAATCTCTCATATTTCCTAGGGATGGAATTCAAAAATACTGAAGAAGGAGTATTCTTGCATCAGACTAAGTATGCTCAAGATATTCTGAAAAGATTCAACATGAGCAACTATAATGAAGTTGTCACTCCGTTAGAAATAGGAGCAAAGCTGAAGAAAGAATCGAATGATGAGTTTTAAATTCGACATTGTACAAAACAAATCATTAGATCCTTGAGATATCTTTGCAATACAAGACCAGATATCTGCCAAAGTGTGTGATTGCTGGGCAGATTTATGGAGAAACCTCAAGAATGTCATCTAACTGCAGTAAAGAGGGTGCTGAGATACATAAAGGGAACGGTCGACCATGGCGTGTTGTTGCCCAAGAAGTCGAAGAACAACACAAGCGTCAAAGTTCATGGATATACTGATTCAAATTTCAGTGGAGATCAAGACGAGAAAAAAAAGCATTGCAGGCTACATTTTTATGATCGAAGGTGCTCCAATCTCCTGGAGCTCGAGGAAAACAAAGCATTGTGGCTTTGTCATCTTGTGAAGAATATGTAGCTGCATCATATGCAGCATGCCAAGCAGCATGGATCGAAATGTTACTTGAAGAACTCAAGATAATGGAGCCTAAGAAGATAAAGCTATTTATCGACAACAAATCAGTAATTAACCTGGCGAATCATCCAGTGTGTCATGGTCGAAGTAAACACATTGAAAGAAGGTATCATTTTCTGAGAGATCAAGTCAACAAAGGGAAGATCGAAATAAAGTACTGCAAGACTGAAGTTCAACTAGCTGACATATTCACCAAATCTCGAAGAATTCAAGAAGAAAGGAAGCATCGGGATGAGGAGTCTCGAGAACATGAATTAAGGGTGTGTGTTAGAATATGTGTATAATTCAAGTTCGAACTAGTGTGTCGAACTAGTGTGTCAAATTAGTGTGTCGAACTAGTTGTAATGTTGTGAGCTAATCGAATTAGCCTATGTGTGCTAGTCGAATTAGTAAGGTTGTCGAAGTTACTTTGAAGTATGTTAGAGTATGTCGAATTCTTTAGGTCTTTGTATGTTTTGGGCCTTAGTTTAGTTTACATTATTGAGCCTAAGAAATGTGTTTATACAAGGAGCATTTTTTTGTAATCATAACAGAATTTTTACAATCATTAAAAACCATCTTTCACATTCAATTTTCACATTCATTCTCTTCTCAATTCCTTTAATCTTCTTCTTCCTCACAAATCTAATTTCTCTATTCTCTGTTCCAACGGAGAAGAAAAAATTATATGATTTTAGAACTTGAATGGGAGATTATCCCTCGGTGGAGCCTGGTGTTTCTATTTCCCCCTTTTCTTCTTAATTAAATCATTTTTCTAGAGCCTGGTGTTTCTATTTCCCCCTTTTCTTCTTAATTAAATCATTTTTCTATTAGAAAATGACCACAAATTTTTGTGTTACAATAATAATTTTTAGATTTGCATGACTTTAAGTAATAAGTAATGCGATGGGACATGCAAATGTATCATGAATTATAAAAAATTTAAATTTTGATGTAACAGTGGAAAAGAAAAATAAAATACAAATTTTTATATCAAAGAAAAAGTTATTTATATGCCAAAAAAAAAAATCTAAAAATATATGAAATAAGAAAATCACAACATAATAGAAGAAAAAACAATAAAAGGGATTTCAAAAGGAGAGAACAAAAAAAAGAGAGAAAACATGTGGTGTTGGTGTTCCAACGTTGTCATCTCAGCACACGCCACACCATGTTTCAAGGCTCTTGTTCTTCCCTCCGTCTCCGCCACTTCTCTTCCACAGAGCCGCCGCCACGGCCACCGCCAAGAACCAACCACTGAGCATCAAGTTGGGGAAATAGGCCACACCTTAACAGCCAACCTCGAATCCAATTCAAAACCAGAAAAGCAAGAGATGAGTGGGTCAGATGTACTGTGGGCATTGCAGAGAGCAACCTCTCGTAAGAAGATTATCAAGAACAGGAAAAAGAAGGAGCGTGAAGATGGAAGGGAATCATCCTCTGCTGTCAGTTCCATGGAAGATAATAATTCTGTGGTGGACTACCTTGTTCGACCTCTCTGCATAAACGAACATTGGGGCACTCAATTGGATGAACTGGAAAATCGTCTTCGTGACGTTTCAGATACCACTTGATTTCATTTCACACTTGTTTGTTAGTATTTTATGAACAGAAACTATATAGTTTTTCTTCTTTTATGAATTCAAGAAGAAAAAAAATACTTGGACTCTATATTTGCATCATAGTGGAAGATGAATGAAGAATTTCTCAGTGTTTGTTTTTGTTATCAGTACTTGTGGCATCATAAAAAAAAATTACATTAAAATTTGTAATTCCATTCATTATATTACAAGCTACAATTTGTAATTCCATTAATTATATTACAAGCTACAACGTATGAGTATCAATATCATACCGGTGTTGTGCTTCATTAGTCAAAAAAATTTAGCAATAATTAGGTATTGAAAAATTACACAAATAAATATGTTTAAAAAAATATATATACGCAGGAGTCATTTTAGATGGCGCATATATTGAAATTTAGAAAGGATGCGCCATCTGTGATGGCACATAAGTGCATGATATTTGAAAAAAAAAATCATCTCAGATGACATCTAAGTGTAATTGGTGGTAAAAAAATACACTTATGAGTCGTATGAATCATGTAAGATGACGCCTTCTCTTAAAAATCTAGTGTATACTCCATCTTACATGACTTGTAGGAAGTGCATGCGCCATGTAAAATGACACCTAAGACAAAATCATGAATGCATATACTTTGTTATTGCTAAAAAGAAATTCTCCTAAGTCACACGGTAATGCCATGAAGGATGTATATTATATCCAATTGCAATAACTTAGAGTAGTAGATTTATATCTTCATAAACATTTATATATTTTTACACAACACTTACTCGATAAAAAGAAAACTTGAGTTTAAGTCTGAATGCAATGAAGTAGCGTCAACATTGCTGATCCTATTAAAGATCACAAAATGTTTTAAGGGTGCAACAAAAAGTCAAGAACTATTGAGCAGAGTGTGATAAAAAACATGGCGAAGTTTGCTGAAACCGGAATAACACAATTTTCTACTGGTAGTCTATAAAAAATGCCAAGCATTACAAGCAGAGAAAGTTGGGCAATAATTTACTCAGCTATGACTCATCTAACAGAAATAACACCAACATCAACTTAATAGAATATCACGGGTCCTATTCCTAATTAACTTTTTCTTCATATTTCATTTTCCCCCTTTTCATGGGTTCGGGACTCAGAAAGGATTTTCTTTTCTGTCAATGCATCGGACTCTCCCCCAAGGCCTCCTCGCCACCAAGATGACACAACCAGGTATGATGAGCCACATTGCATTCGCTGCTTTATATCACTAATAGGGTCGATACCTTCTGTTACGATTTCCTTCATCATTACCACTACCTCCTCCACGCCCTGGCTGACCACCTGGACCATTTCTGCGGGGTCGGGGAGCTGGCACCTGTACACCAGGCTGTTGGCTGTGGAACATAGAGAATACGAAGATTAAGTATTATATCAAACAAATAATATAATGAAGTGAAACCATGTATGTGAGCTGCAGCAAACTTACAGGACATAGCCAATTCGGCCGTCTGGTAAAACCATTGGAACCATCTGCATTCCTGCTGGCATTGGACCCCTACCGTATATCATTGGCTGTTTGAGCGTACATGAGAATCCACAAGATGCAAATAGATTAGAACAAAGAATAAACGGAGAATCAAACACCGCAACTGTAAATATCTTTTGTGAATTGCTAAATACCTGTTGATAACCAGCAGCAGCAACACCATATCCAGCCCCTACAGAGCCATAAAGATTTCCAGAAAAGTTACCATAACCAGGATGTGGAAGATGGGTAGGATGGAGTCCAGGATTGTACCCATAGCCTCCATCAGGTTTTTTTTCAGCTTGAGGCTTGGCAATAACAACTTCAAGAGATTGGCCTGCAGTTCAAATTCATTAAATATATTTAGTAAATACCGCAACATACTTAAAAGATTATTCATGCATAGATAAGTTGGGTTCACTATATTGTTATTTATCATATTCAATTTCATTCAAAAAGGAACATCAAATGATAGACCAAATACACCATCACAGAAAGAAGTACCATAAACTTCATATTTCTCAGTCTCTTTTACAGCTTTCAATGCACTTGACCTCTCTGCATAATGAATGAAACCAAAATCACGTTTCCCTCCAGTTTTGCCAGGTGGCATGACCACTTTCGTTACTTCCCCATGACGCTGAAATAGCTCCTTTAGTTGATCAGTAGTAACATTGTCAGGTATGTTTTTCACATATAGAGCTTTAACCTGAAAATATAGAAAACAAAGAAGTTCAAAAGCAAAACTTTAATTAGATAGTTATTTTCCCGAACTGACAAACCTCTAAATAAATACATGTAATATGAACACCTCATTATATTCACATTGTGTGATGCTTTCATGTTTCAACAAGTGTTAACACTAATCTGTTTTTTAAACAAACAAAACCAGCGACTGGCAGAAGTCTCAATTATAGTGATTTAAAAATATCACCAATACAACAGACCAAAAAACTAAAGACTCCTGTGATGGTTCCAAGTACAGCAGTACATTTGCAGGTCAAGGAAAAATGTTGGCGAAAATTGCAAGAGACGGAGAAATTTGTGATGTGATATAAGGGATGCAAGAGAAGCTCTCAATGTCATGTGGATAAACTTTCTAATGAAGCCGCTGACTAACTGATAAATCAATCTAACAAACACAATAGAGCACCGACACACCATAGATTGGATATAGATTCTAGCAAGTTGGACAAAGAAAACTTAGCTTTAACACCTTGGGATGAACAAACAAATTAAAATAAAAAAAGTAAATCCAAGGGGTACATCTTTTAGAAATTTTTAATATTTTGATACTGACAATCTGAAGGCTTTGAATGGACATCAGCACATAGAAGCAAGTCACATAAAATTATGAAGTCAAAAATGAAGCAAAGAGAGTGAAATTATATTTCTATAATGTTAAATTAATTTACTTTACCTCGTAGGATTAAACTCTAATCTTAAGCTAAGTTTCCGTTAAAGATTTAAAATAGCAGCTATAGCGGCACTATAGCATAGTATAATTTGAACAGACCCGCTATTGTTCCACGGTGCTCTATTATTAATTACAAGGTGTTGTCAAATCTATGTTATTAATCTCAGATAGCCTGTGTAGCACTGATCCCCTAAAATGCTATGGCGGATAGTAAGATAGGCTATTACAAAGACTAAAAATCAGTGTATAGAGTAAACATAAATACTCAAAAATCAAAAATGGAAAGTGTCACAAAACTAGAGACCATCATACTTAATAGTTAACGGACATGATATGTAAAGCAGTTAAACATAACCAGGGAACACCATAGCAGAACTGGACTAAAGGTAGGAAGAAGAACAGAACAATTGTTTGCGAGCAAAAACATATCAGAATGAAGAACAACATTACTCTTAAAAGATTCGGATTGAAGTTTAAACCTTTAAAAGAGGACATTCAAAAAACAAATAGAATTTTTGAGGCTGCAATTTTGCCATAATTAGCAGCTGCAATAACAGCTATGGTGATGGTGGCTCGCAGGCCAAGAGTGCCGTACCGACTGCGACTGCAAAAACAGCTATTGGTGATGATGGTGGCTCGCAGGCCAAGAGTGTCGCACCGAAAGCTAGCACCGCTATGCTATTCTGCTAGTGCACGATTGACAACAGCATCAAATAATAGCTATAACGGCGTTATGGCACAAGGGAATTCGAAAAACTCAACTGTTTTCCGCGATAGACAACATTGGTTTCCATATTTCTTAGTTATTATCATGATTTATTTCCTTAACTCCCTATTTATTTAGTATTTGGGATTTTGAGTTAGTGCAACAAGGACACTGCTTAGTTTTTGTATCATATTATTATCAATAATACTACACAAAAGTTATACTTCAAAAAGTATTTATTCTTCCTCTTCTCAGTCTTTTATCTAACACCCATAACTATGATTATATGCAAGTACCGCATAACCACTATGCTTCCTCACTCGAACTTGTGATATGTCCTGGGGTGGGGAATGAGCATCCTTATCACCGGCTAAACTTTTTCTAGTCCCAAAAGAATTTAGATGACAACCAATTCTACTCCTTCGTTCTTATGAAATAAATGACCAGACCCGATTTACTCAAATTGACGACTTCGTGTATCTAAATATCAGACACATGGCACCCTAAGTCATTATAATAAATATGTAAAGCATCAAACAGGTTTTTCTTATTTGATGAATTCTACATCAAAAGAAGATAAATGATTAAACTAGCAAATACCAATCAATTTTGGTTTTACAGGTAGGCATGAAAAAGAAGAAAAAAGTAGTTAACACCTATAAATGCCCAATTGAACACTCCATGCTATGTAGGAAAACACCAATTAGAAAACACTTTTAACACTATGCTTTGCTATCTTCCTATTTATTGGGCATAAAAGCCTATAGAACTTACACACATTAATCAACTAATTAATAAAATGTAACTGACAGAAAGATAAAAGAGTAACGGCTAATAAAATAACTGCAAGGCAGAATAGAAATGGTTCCTAGTAATTCTAAAGGTCTAACGCTCATCCAGAAATTACCTGTGAAGAAGCAGCAGAATTGTCAGGTGAAGTCTTTGGATCTGCCCATGTCACAGTTGGTGTATTTCCATCTAGCTTGAAATTCGAATTTGACATCTTTTGTCGTGAATAATCAGCACAAGCATTGTTGTAATACAAAACAAAAGCAAACCCACGATTTTTGCTTTGATTTTGAGGGTCCTATAACAGACAAAAAAAATGGTTTGGCTCTAATAAGTAAGCCTTAAACAATTAATATAAGCTAGTGGCATAATGAGGTCAAGCCCAAACCTTTATGAGGTCAATGCTTTCAACTCCTGGACCAACAGCATCAACGGCTTTCCTAAACTCATCCTCTGACCATGTTTTTGGAACATTACCAATGAATAATCTGTGTTTGGTTTCAGACAGCGAACACCTCAAAGTTTTGCTCTGACATCATGAAAAATGTCAAGTCAATTAAAAGTAATCGCCAAAATAAGATTAATGATAAAAATTGCCTCAAAAGTAATTATAATGAATAAGAATCATATTTTTCAGAGAGCACCACAAAACAAATACCTTAAACTCCTTGTTATGTATATCTTCAATGGCCTTTTGTGCCTCCTCCTTTGTTTTAAAAGCCACGAAAGCATAACCCTTGCTGTCTCCGGTTTCCCTGTCTTTGATTAATTTAATCTGAAAAGTAACAACAAATCAAACTCTTGTTAATAATCCTAACATTCCCCTACGCTGAAAAGTAAAAGCTTCAGAATATCACAAGAGCATTTTATCACTTGACCTCAACAATATCACCCATTGGCGCACACAATTCCCTTAAATCATCATCACATGTATCTCGAGGGAGTCCACCAATAAATACTTCAGAACCATGAGGAGGAAGAGCAAGAAGTTTATCGTACTTTTCTCTTTCCTCCTCATCAATAAGAGGTGATTTTCGCTCGTCTTCTTCAGTGGCACGGTCACTCTTTTCTCCTTCGGGAAATTGTTCTTTCCCATCAACCTCTACCGCTGACTCCTCGTAATCATTTTCTTCACCACTACCATCAACATTTTCATCTTCACCCCCATCCACCCCATCATCGTCTATCTGTTCCTCAACATCATCATCCATTTCTTCCATATAATTTTCCTCATCGAGGTCAACACGCTCATCAATCTCCGCACCTTCCGACATGATTGGCTCAGGTATTTGTCATAAACAGGCAAACACCTACAGGTTCACGCGTTAATCACAATACATATATGGAATACTAGGTAGCCTCTATAACCTATGAAACACAGACACCACAATACATATATGGAATACTAGGTAGCCTCTATAACCTATGAAACACGACACTGACACACACATGTTGACACCCGTAATAATTTAAAAAAATGAATAAATTAAACATAATCACAAATATCAGTGTAAATGTCGAACACAGACACAACACTAACTTGTTTTATAGGTGTCAGTACCACATAGGCTATACCCCTCAAAGTAAAAAAAAAAATATCAAAAAGGGGAAAAAGTCTTCCTAGGGTTTAAAGTTAAGAAATGATGATATACTGAAAGTTGGTTCTAAAAACAACTTACCAACAACCCTAAATGAAAATACCCTTAGTAATGAAAAACTCAGACCCAAAATTTCATTTTTTTTTTCTATAAATCTTCATTAAGCAATTAATATATCATCCAAACCAACAAGCAAAATTTTACATTTTACAAGTTGTTGAAACAAATAGAAAGAAAAAAAAAACTCAAAACCCTAAGTTGAAAGAGGGGAAAAAATGAAGGTGGAGAAGAGAAATGTAGTAACATACCAAAAAGAAAGATGGTGTGAAATTGGATGGAAAGGAGAATGGAATCGATGATGAGAGTGAGAGATTGAAGATGGAAAAAGGGGCATATTTAACTATATATTTATTTGAATTTGAATTTGAATTTGATGAATTTGGGAATATTGATGTGAATGAAAACAAGAAAAAGGAGTGATTTTGGAATAGCATACCAGTTTTTTTTTTGTGAAATGAAGGGTTTTCAGATTTGCTTCTCACTGTGTTGTGTTCTGCGAATCTTCTTCTTCCTTTGAAGAGAGAGAATGAAATGAGAGAGAGAAAGTTTATCTTATGAGAACATGGACAATACTATGAAGCGGTCGTTTTCATTTTTGCAATTGTGTACCCGACCCAATTGTTTTTCTACACGTGTCTACTTTTCACAAATGCATGAATGATATTTTTCTATGGGAATGTTTATTCTAATTAGTAATTACCATAAGTAAACATGTCAACTCGACAAAGAATATGCGGAGGATGCTTTTCCACGCTCTGTCTTCTTTTCAAATATTTTTTCATCTCCGTCCTTGTTCTCTGCCACCACGTCCCCACAAATTTTTATGAGGGAACATCTCTCAAAATAGATAATTCTCACGGGGATCTCTGTTAATATATGTGTTGGTTGAGATTTTTGACAAGGTCTAAAGTTCAATCAAAAGAAAAGAATTCAAAAAAGTTCTTTGAATTGGTGTAATACTAAAGTCGACTAAGGTGTAATAGTAATACTTGAGTCGGTCGTAGTTGCAGTCGATCAGGAGGTTAATTGGGCTTAGAAACGCCAAAACCACAAAAAGTATGCAAATAGCCCAAATCAGGCAAACGAATGTTTCTTGGAGGAAAAGAGAGTACTGGTGGAGAACGTGATTCGTGGGAGGAGTTGCAAAGCACAAGTGGCGTACAAAGAAGCGAAGTCTGCCAGAAAGTAGTTATTACATGTGTATTATAAATAAAGCACTTAGTTCATAATTTTAAAGGTTCAAACTTTTACTTTCTTACATGTTAATCACTCATAGTACCCAAACGAACGAGTGAATGAGTCAAGTTAGGGCAACATATGTTTGAATCAACTTATTTTCAACTATTTTAATTAGGAGTGACAAAGCGGATTTTAAAGCACGCAAAAAGGCGGGACGACAAGCCCGCCAAATGTAATGGACATAAAAATCAAGTTCGCCCCGCCAAGTTGGCGGATTGGCGGGCGACGGGCTTGCCCGCCTATTTTTTTATCTTTTTAATACATTAATAGATGTTTTTTACATTTCAATTAAATTTTTCACTTATTTTTTAGAACATTATTTTGTAAAGCATCTTTTCAAGAAATTTTACTTAAAATATATTGCATATATTCACATATAAATAAATAAAATAAACCATTAAAAATTGGAATGACTAAAATTAATTAAAAGAAGTAGGAGCTTAAGGCGGGATAAACTGAATGGATAGATGCGACGGGCTTTAGCGGACGACAGGATTTTGCGGGGCGAGCTTAGGCGGGCAGCGAGCTTTGGAGGGGTAGGCTTTAGCAGACAGCGGTCTCAAAATCTCAACCCAACCTGCCGTTTTTTGGCGGGTGTGGGGACCGATCCGTTTTGCCACCCCTAATTTTAATGTTATGCCATTTATGTTTACAATTTAAACACTTTTTGTTTTATTTCACAAGTTTTGCTTTATTGCTCTTAAACTATTTTAGCACTGGTCAAACGAACTCTTTTATAACGTACTATTTTCTCACTAAAACACGTTTTAAAGTAAGTCTCATGTTATTTTTTCCTAAAATTTAGTCTGGAGATGCATCTTCATATTCCCCATATACGCATTTCATGTATTTCTAATTGAGACATATTCATTTTGAGATAAATTGATTTAGAAATGCGTCTCTGGAACAATCCTAAATAGAATATAAAAGATGCATTTCTATATTCGCACATGACAGTCAGGCCCAACCCAAGGCCAAGGCAAGGTCATTGCCTTGGGCCTCATTTTTTTAGCCCATAAATTAAGCCTCCAAATAACCGGTAAACAAGGAGAAATTATCATGTCACCCCACGGATTATACATGACACCCCCCCAAGGGTATGGTTTTACAATTATATCCTTGTGAAAAATCACTAAATTTCGAGGAAAAAATTGAGTTTTACTGGAAATTTCAAGAAATTTATGGAAAAAAATTTCAAAATTCTAAGTCAAATACTGGAAATTTTGGTATATTTCAGAATTTAAAAAAAAAATAGGAAATTTTGAATAAAAAACAAAAATTTCCAGGAAAATGCAGAATATTTTGGAAATTATCGGAAATTTTGCAAACTTATTGGGGGGTACCAAAATTTTCAACATGGGTAATTTTGGGAATAAATATTTGGGGGGTGGCATGTTTAATTTTGGGGGTGGCAAGATAATTTCTCGTAAACAAGTATATTTAAATGAGGGAATTGTTAACCTCACCCAGTGTGTTGAAAAAGAGCCCTCTAAAAAATTGAAAATGCTCCTCGAATTTCGGAGATGCATCTCCCAACACATCATAAGTATTTCTCAAACGTAGTCAAATTGAGTAGCACCCCAATGTTATTCAAAATTGTCTCCGAAGATGTATCTCCGTAACAAATCAATGTGCTCCACTTACATTTCCCGTGTAAAACACCCTATGATGAGAAGATTTGTTCCAGAGATGCATCTTTGTGATCGCACCAGACAAATTCTGAACATACATCTTTGTAACTATACCAGATAACAAATTTTTGCATTTTACTTAGAGATGCTCTAATGAATTTGACGATATGTGAATATTTTGTATAATTTAAACCACACAATTTTTGAATAATATATATAAGTTAGTAAATACATATGACATAATAAAGTCAATTCTAGAGTTATAAATATAATATAACAGCAAATAGTGCCAAAATAATACAAAAGCTATAAACTATTGTGTATGACGGACTGCATCCTCATGTTCCTACGTTGTATCATGTACTACAGTGTACTTTGTGCCTCCCCATCTTGGCATCTATAATGTCCCTCACTGTAGAACCGTCCGGAAATAGTTCATTGTTTATATCAATTTGTCTAATCTCCATGATACGGTAAAATCTAGGAAGCACACCAAAAATATGACCATTCATAACATGCTTCTCCTCTAGTATCTCCTAATGAGATGGCCCAGGCGGGTGTCTCAGGCCTTAATTACCATATAAGGATATGAAACTCTAAAGAACCGCCAGATGTAGATGTGTACAACACTTTAGTCGCTATGAGTTGGGATACTTTGTGCCTGATCTGGTCCCAAATGATTAACATAATCATGAAACATGGTATCCATATCTCGACGTTTCATAGCCGAAGGAGCAGAATGTGAATGGTCTATGGGAATAAGTTGCATGCACTTGAATTGTCTTAGGACACAAATAAAGAGGCAAAGATACATCAAACATAAACTGCAAGTCAACCAACCAGAGTATAAGGAAATATCATCCAATGGACGTATCTCGTGGTGAAGGACGTGTACGTTGAATTATATATCCTCTGCTACAATGAAATCAAGATACACTTTGTATGGATGTCTCACCTGGTTCCCTCAAAGTGGGTCGAATTCCACAACACATAGCATATCCTCAATGTAGGTCGACATATATGACCATTTAGACATATTTGGAAAATGTGAGAGAATCCAAGCCTGGAAATGGTGAGTTTAAGTAATTATTAAATGATGCAAAATGGACGTATACTCTAAGGATTACGAAAATAACACTAAGTGATGTATGAAATTCTGGTACCAAATATGAGATGTCGAAGGTGATGTCATGACACTGATATCTGTCTTATGAACAACTAACAACATAGAATTCTAAAGTGCAGAAAAACAATAAAAACACAGTGAATTATTTACCCAGTTCGGTTCCAACCAACCTACGTCTGGGGGCTTCCAAGCCAAGGATGAAATCCACTATTAGCAGTATTAATTCAGAGTTAAACCTCCTTGTTTACACTCCTCACTTAATCCCTACCCAATGACCCTTTTACCTAAGACACTTATCGTAGATATGAGAACCTCCGCTCACTCCCTAAGTCACACGCAATGACTATCAACAAAAACAGAAACTGAAGATACTCTTCAAAGACACACAATCACACTTGCTTCAAAGCTTATGGTGATTGACAAATTATAACTCAACAAACGTCATACTCAAGTATTAATGAATACAAAAGAGGCTCACAATAAACAACCAACACAATGAACAACCAACAATAAAATACTAAGTTCTAAATCTGGAACAGCCAAACTGCAAAACAAGGTTTGCAGCCCTTAAATAGAGTATCAGCAACTAGGGTTGCTTTACTCACAAGTCTTCACCGCTTCCTATCCTTTCTCCATGAAAGCAAGACATAATATCTCCAATAATATTGTTGAAGGAGTTGCACCAACTTCCTTAATCGAAGCACACGAATTAAAATAAACTGACTTCCTAAAATTCTGAACTTAAGTCAGTTCTGTCAGTTTCACATGTCAGGACATCTGTTATGACATCTGCTACTTCAGTAAACTTCATGGCATTTTTCTGAGCAGAATGTTTTACCAAAATTGCTGCCAATCAATAGAACCAACAAGCTATCCTTTTGCCAAATTTTGTCTAAAACATTATTTGGAGTATAAGCCATACAATTTGAAAAATAGCATCACAACTATCATAGGCAGTTAAGCACACATAGCAAAGTAGTGCAGTAAAATCAGCATCACACACATAACAGAGATATAGCAGCAGAAAAAATAGATGTTCAAACATCAGTTAGAAAATTCACAGATGCAACATTTTACTCCCCCTGCACACAACATCCACAACATTTAGAAGCACACAACATCAGTTTTCACAGATGCACAGTTGACAACTTATTGCTCCCCCTGCATAGTAGCATATCACACATATGCACACATACATAAACACATAATTAACATATATATTTGTTTCTCCCCCTCAACACATCATCATAGCTCCTCACACATGGAAACACATATACACACAATCATTCACAGCTGCTCCCCCTCAATACAATCATCAACATTCACACTCACTCATTCTCCCCCTTTTTAGCCATAATTAGTCAAACTACTAATAAACTCATAGAGAATGACAGAAAGTAAATTCTAAATTCAACTAATTCACTATTATCTAGAGTTAGGTACATCCCCAAAAAATGTTATGCACTTTAAGTGCCAAAATTACACATAAAGAAAATTCAACATTGATCAAATGGAAACAAAATTAACAGGTCTTCAACACCATCAGTTTTCTGCAGAACTTGCAGATTCCCCACTTTCTTCACTTCCTTCACCTCTTGAGCCATATGTATATGAGCCTTGAGTAGTTGTTTACGGTGATTTCTCGTAAACAATCGTTGGTCCTTTAAATTACTAATTTTGGTTACTTACAAGATCGACTAGATTGATCCTAGGACATGTGTCATAATATTTGATGTTTGAATTAAGTTTCATGTTCATACTTCACTTTTTATCTATGGATTTGAATCTTTAAAGATACAAAACAAGAATCTTATAATGAATCATATGGTTTCGTTTGACACGGGTAAGTTATAGAACAAAATGTAAAAGCATTAACAAAATAAAGTTTAAAACTTGTAATTGACTTCAAATGGAAAAGATTTAGAATGTAAATAAAGACTTGGTAAAATAAAGTGGATAATTTATGAATAAAATGTAAAAGACTTGACGGGAAGATAAAGGTTTCTGGAAAAAGTAAAGTTTTGACTGAAAGATAAACGAATGAATCTAAAGCGAAATGATTGAAAAAAGAATTAAAATATAAAGACAAAGATAAAGACAAAAGACTTCAATTTAAATTGTAAAAGTGATGATAATGGTGTTTCCGTACGTACATGATGTCAGCAACTCGTTTCCTTTAACGCTTGGAAATTTGAGTATATAAGAGTTTTTTGTACAATAGTGAACACACAAAATTCTAACACTAAAACTTCATATTTATACTATTTCGACCCTAACGGTCTTACTCTAGAATTATTCCACGTTCGAAGTTTGCATGTCTTCTACAATCAGTGGCTTCCACGCGTCCTCTGATGAAACGACGCCTTTTATTTGAATTTCAAACTTTACAACGAACTTGATCAATTCACATCTTTCGTTTGAATTCAAAAATAATTCCCTGGACCACTCAATCCTATAATTCAAACCTTCCAAGTCTCTAACAGAACGAACCATTCGAAATTCAAACCAACTCTAAAATTCCTAACAACAATGCCTCATTCGAAATCGAAGCATCTTTAGAGTTTAAAAAAAAACTCTAAATCTTCAACAACTATATCTCTTCTTCGAATCTCCTTGCTTGTTAACCAAATCGTCCATCTCTGGCTTCTATTCGAATAGACATCCAAATAACATAAAGTCCATTTCTTCACACCAAAATATCTCATTGAAATTACCAGCTAACAAATTGCCCCTCGAAAATGTGTATTTCGATAGTCAAAGAAATACCCATTTTTGAATTATGCATATAATTTCGATAATCTTAACTCATGATGACTTCACTATATATGACATCACATCCATCAACTACTTATCTGCAAAAATGTCTTTTCACCATTCTTTTTCCAAATGTGCAAGTCTTGCAGTTGTAGCTAATCATGACTAAAACGTCAATTCCTAAGGATTTTTGAAAACCGCCTCTCTTCTTCTCCATTAACGAAGTTACACGTACCCACGTTCTCCAAAGGTAAAATATTTTCTAAACCACCAAAAGCCCTTATAAAAGCACTTCAGCTCTACAAAGCAAAAACTTTTATCTTCTTTAACCTTCATCAATCCTCAAACAAACTTCATCAAACCCATTTTCTCTTTCTCAGAAAAACTTACAGATTCTTCTCACAATGTCTTCCTCCCAAGCGCAGACATCATCTCATTCTAAGAAAACTGGAAAACTTAAAGGTGTTTCTTCCATTCAAACACCAGTGAGCAAGATCGTGAATATTGATAATCAAGAGTTCATTACTACCCCAAAACTCAGCCCAAAACAAAAAGCCATATACGCCTCCAAGGTAATTATTCATGCTTCTGTTCTTGATACAACTTTCAGCATTATGGGCCCTTTGATTTCCACCGAATGCTTAGAGAAAACCAAGGGGTTTTTTACTGTCTATTATGAAACTAAACCCATGATCAACAACTCAAATCCTTTGAAAAAGAAACAAAATAACTCTACTGTCAAAACCTCCAAAAACCCAAAAGACAAATCCTCTGAAGAGGAATCTTCTGAACCTATGAAAGAAGCCTTCAACATGGATTACGTCACTGGAAACTTCAAACCATTCCGATCATGTCCTTCATCAGACCAACTGTACCAAAACTGGTTGTCGAAAGTAGAAAGCAAAAAATCCCAAGAGTGGGAAAATCTAGGTATCCTTAGTTTAATTCGAATGTCAAAACTAGGGTTTAGCCATAGTAAACCCTTTTTACTATCATCCCTATATTTCTGGGATAGTACATATAATACCTTTCATCTCCCCTGCGGGATGATAACCCTTACCTTTTTCGACATCGCTGCGATTACTGGACTTTCCCCTATTGTGGAAACGTTCGATCCCAATGAAGATATAGAAAACATCATTGATTTTGATGTAAAACATGTTGGCTTTTCGAAGTATATCAATTTTTATCATACCACTGAAGAAGAAGTTTCTGAAGTAGAACACATAGCTTTTCTAGCACTGTGGTTGTCGAAATATGTCTTCTGTTGCAAATCTCTACAAGTTGCTAGCAGATTCATTACGTTGGCAAACCAACTTCACCACGGTCGAAGATTGTGCATAAGCGAATTGTTGTTGGTGAGCTTATACAAAAGTATAGGCTCTGCAGTATCTAAGTTAAAAACTTATGAAACTGGCACAAACTTACTTCTTGCTGGCCCTTTCTGGCTTCTTCAACTTTTGTTAAATGCTACATTCAAATCTTCACTTCAAACTTTCGGCATTATTAATGAAGAAAACCCTAACATTGTTAATAGAAACATTGAGGGTACCAGATTACTAAGACTAACTCCCAACGATGACAAGGAGAATTTCAAGACTTGCTTCACCAATTATATGATGATTTTCTCGAAAAGGCATAAGTTCGATCCTTCGATGGCTTCATTTGCTATTCGAAGCCACGATCCTCATTGGTTTACTATGCCTCTCGAAGAAGCTATCAAGGACGAAGGAATTCGAGATATATGGTGCGCCTTTTTAAACCCCAGGCTTATAATTTCCAGGATCACACCTGTGAAAATCCATGTCTGCATACTAGCCTATCAACCCAATTTTGTAGCCCGTCAATTCGGACTATGTCAACTTTTTCCTGAACCACTCTTCAACAAGAAAAGAGAGATATGCATCACAGGAGTACCTCTTTCGAACCTGCTTTTTATATGACTAAAGATTTCTACACTTGGTGGACTGCTTATTATTCAAAAAAACATGTTTAACACTCTCCAAATCCAACAACAACTGATGGAAGCCTTTCACTTGTGCATGAGCATGTTAATAAAGGTAGATTTACTCATATCAAAGAAATTCAAGCGTTCCAAAAATACTTCGAAACTGTCTATAATCCCACAAACCTGCATCGAACCGTTTTCGAAGCAGCGCAAACTTTGGAGGAAAAATTTAAAAAACACCTTTCAAAAATCAAATTTCCTCCTTATGTAAAACTTGAAGATAGGTATAGGTGGGCTTTTAAAAATCAACCACTAAGGTTTCCCAACCTGCCTACTTCAGAGATGGCTTTGGCCTTTTTTCCTCCATACCCATTGTGGTTCGTTTGTGGAAATACTCTTCATCAATATGAAAATGATGCTAAAAAACTTCCCAGAGGGTAGTGTGGGCTAAATGTGATTTGGACAGTTTCAAAGGTCACCTTCGTTATGACTTATCAGCCATGTCTCTTAGATCTCAACATCGCGAAGGTGTGGAACCAAAGAAATTCAAAATTCTTTTGATTTCTTCTCATTTTATATTTCGTCTTGACTACCTTACAATTTCTTTTTTAGCTATTGACATAAATACTTTGAAAAGAGAAAAAGTTGTCCCTGAGGCAAGTTCTACCAGCACTTCGAAGTAACCAATATAAACCATTGATGGTCCTATCCCAGACCAAGATGATACTCTAAAGAGAAAGAAAGTGAAAAAGGTATTACCTTGTTTTCTTTTATTCTTCTGAATTCCTTTTTTTACCTCTATTAAATATATTTCTTGTTTATCCAGACGAGTGGGCTTCCTCCCAAATATCCAAGGAAACGAAGACACGAGGATCCTATCACTGATGATGACGAATCAGAGAAAAATGGAGATGTTGATCTTTCCCCATGCAAGTAAACAATCAAGAAGAAGAAAAAGAAAGCCAAGAAATCTAGCGAAGGCTACCAACCTACCAGTCAACCTGGTATTGAAATGAAGACAATCGCTCCCAAAACCAAATCCAAAGTCACCCAAAAAACTCAAGTTTCAGAATACATTGGCAGCAACATTTCAACTGATAACCCAAAGGTAAGCTTAATCATCAAGTTCGAAGTCCACATATAGTTTCTTTATGCTAATCATTCGATTCATATATAGGGTTCTTAAGTTATTCCTTCTGATATCTCTGCCCCTTAAGGCCAAAATCCAACTCATGTCACCTCTTCGCCACAGGGGGACTCTAGTGGGGCTGCGTTGAATAAAGGCTCTTCGACTGCCGCACTACAAACTGACACCATTGAGGTTCTTGATCAGCAAGAGACTTCGCCTCCAACGAAGGAATCTCCACCAACTAGCAAGAGGAGTGCTGATATCGAAACTCCTGCTAAAGAAGTCCCTAGTGACTTTTCACCTAGAAGAGTTCTCTTTGATGACAATTCGGAAGAAGAGAGCGACGCTGACACCATTAGCCATTATTTCGCAGAAGGTGGTGAGGAAGTAGTGCAGGAAGAGAGAGAGAGAGAGAGAGAGAGAGAGAGAGAGAGAGAGAGAGAAATCCCTAAGTCTACTGACACTTTCCAAGTTAAGAGCCAGGATTCCTCATTTTTGACTGAGGAATAGAAGGAAGAATTAAAAAGGACTAACCCTTTGAAATATGTGAAATGGATGTTAGCACAAAGGGGTTCTCCTTCTGGAAAAAGCCAATATGAGGCCTCAAGCCAAACGAATGATGATGTATCTCTAAATTCGTATGATCAACTTCTTCAGCAAGTTAGAAGGACCATCTTCGAAGTTAAAGTTTTTACAATTTTAAAAGAAGATGCCTTAGCTTATTATGCTACGAAGAAGTTACTCAATCAAATAGACCTCAATGACTGCCCTCCTAAAGTGAGGGAAACACTTTACGATATGCAAATTCTTCTTAATGAAATCAGTAGTGGATACAATAGGGAAAATGATGTTGAGATCAAGATTCGATCTAAACAAGAAGCTTTAATTGCTGCCTATGATCAAACATCTAAATTTTCTAAAGAGGCTGAGGCATTGGAGCGTTCACAAATACAAACAAAGGACAAACATGACGTTCTTGCACGATCAATCTTACCGTGGGAATCTTAGATCGAAGAACTCAAGAAGAAGATTGAAGGCGCTCAAAACCAACAAGCTGCCCTAAAAGCTATTGATAAAAAGGAACTCGGAACTCTTGTTTCGAAGAGCCTTCAATAGGTGGAGCTTGCTGAGCGAATTAATGAAGAAATCAAAGCTCTCGAAGTGATCAAGAATGCCACTCAATGCAAGATAAATCTATGCAAAACCAAGTTTGCCAAACTGAAACATAACTCTCTTTTTTGATGCCTTAAAGTGTATTTTCTATTGATGTTCTTATTTTATTTCGACTTTTGTAATGTTTGAACAAAACCATTTTGGCAGTTGACTATTTTAGTACCATATTAGCTTTAATATTTGTCTCAATTCTACTTATTTTACGGTGATTCGAATCTCTTGCAAGCATGACTTGTACCTTTTCAAGTATTTTCCATTTACTTTCAAGATTCTTAGATCTTCAGTTAATTCCTCTATTTCATAAGCATTATTTAAAAATGTTTTTAACACACGAAAGGGTCCCTCCCAGTGTGGTGACCATTTCCCTAATAACTTATTATTTTTATCCATAGGTAGTATAACTTTCCACACTAAGTCATTAATTGGAAATAACTTACTTTTGACCCTTTTGTTGTACGTTTTGGCTACTCTTTCCTGTTGTCTTCTTAAAACTTCTAAGTATGTAGCCTAGTTTCGTCTATATCTACCAATTCATTCATCATCATTTTCCAATAGTGCTCGGAAGGAATTTTGCTTTGCCTCTAAATTCTTACTGACTGCAAGTGTATTTCGACAGGTAGGACTGTATCATGTCCAAATGTAAGTTGAAATGGGGTAGTATTTGTTGCTTCTTTAGGAGACGTTTGACATGCCCACAAAGCTTGATCCAAGGTCTTGTGCCAATTATTTGGCTTTTGTCCTACATGTTTCTTTATTAAACTTATTATCACTTTGTTGGCTGCCTCAACTTGACCATATGGTTGAGTATAATATGGTGTAGATGTCAGCAACTTAAATCCCATTTCTTGCGCGAATTCTTGCATCTCTTCGACTGGTAAAAATTGATCCTTGGTCTATTGTAATACTCCCTGGTATTCCGAATCTGTAAATTATTTGATTTTGGATAAATTCGATAATGGTCTCTTGATCAACATTTACCTAAGGTATTGCTTCGACCCATTTTGTAAAATAATCTATACCTACTAAGATATATTTCTGTCCTTTCGACAAAGTTGGTCGAATTTCTCCAATTAAATCCAATGCCCAACCCCTGAAGGGCCAAGGCTTAACGATCGAATTCAATTCGCTTGCAGGGGCATGTTGGATGCCTGCATGAACTTAACATTCCTCACAATCCTTAGCGAACTCGATGCAATATTTAAGCATGGTGGTGTTCACAGTGATTTCTGGTGAAACAACCGCTAGTCTTCCAAACTATCAAATAAGCGTTATAATTGTTATTCAATTCCTCTGGTAACTTGCAGGATCGACTAGATTGATCCTAGGGGGTATTGGTTGTTTGTATAGAATTAATAATAAAATAAGGATTCAAGTTTAAGGCTTATATTTAGAGTGTTTTATATAGGTCCAATGTATTTCGATCACGGCATTCAGTAACTTAATGCCATGATTAAATAAAGAAACATAATATTGACTTAAATGAGTAAATAAACAAAGATTCCATTTACAAAAAAAATGTAAGTGAAGAAATGCTTAAATGACTTTTAAATATAAAAGACTTTTTAAAAGTAAAGGCATGAAATGTAAAAGACAAGAATGTAGAAACAAGTATGTAAAAGCTTTTTGGAAAGTAAAGGATTTCGAAATGAGAGAAACGTTTGAATGCAAGGAAAGTTAAATGACTTTGAATGTAAAGAAGTTAAAAGACATTGATGCAGGATAAAGATAAACTGGAAAGATAAAGATACATTATTGAATAATAAAAGTTTTGGTGCAATCATACGTACATCATTCGAGCATTCGTTTCCCTAGCCATGTGGTATTTTGAATGTTTACTGAATTTTTGTACAATAGATATGACACACGAAATCCTAACACTAAGACTCCTATTTATACTATTTCGACCATAACGGTATGACTTATGAGGTCTTGCCACGTTCAGGACATGCAGAGCATGGCGCCTCTCTTGCTTCCACGCGTCTTCGAACCGTCTCCAGCGCATACATTCTAACTTCCAATTATCCCGCTCGCGTTTTGAATTTCAAATGCCTTGACCATTTCGAAACTTGCTTTACATATATCAGCATAATTTCCATTCGAAGCTCCAAGTTTCAGTAGGTCCATTCGAAGAGCCAATTCTTTCATCCCGAACTATGACATTCACTTTGTTCCAACGAATACTGACATTGTTTCGTTTTGAGCTCAATGATTCCTATTCGAATCACAGATATCAAAATCTTCAGCCAACAAAATGCCCCTTTAAAATATGTATTTGAATCTCTTTCGAAAATACTTATTTTAAACACATCCTAAGATTTTGATGTGACCCTGAGTAATCATGACACTGTATATGATTTCCACTACGTCAGTCACGACGGCTCTTGGGTTTCCGAACCGCTTCAAAACAGTTGCCACGGTATGGTGCGGTTATTAAAGACAATGATTACCTTTAATCATGCTTATTACCAATGCTCACTTTACGCCACCTCACTCCGTGTCCAACCCACGTCCTCCACGTATCTTAGTTTTAGTTGATGAGTGCTTCAACTTCCTTACTATAAAACTAAACAGCTTTTAGTCTTTTAATCTTTTCCACACTCTGAACTATTTTCTCCTTCTTCTCTTCTCGTCTAAACCCTAAGTTCTTAACAACTTCCAACAATGTCTTCAACAACATCCCAGATGAAGAAGATTTCCAAGAAGAAGAACAAGAACGCTGGAACGATCCTGGAAAGCAAAGTTGGCATTCACCCAGGTCAATCCGTGCTTATTCCCCAAGGAATCTCAAAAGCGGGAACTCCTATATTCTTCTCGGTATTAATCCCAACCAATGCTTCGGAAAGAGGTTTGCCCTAATGGGCCCTCTTACGATTTTGAAATCTGAAGACACGGGACTATCTTCCTGTTTGCTATGATTTTAAACCTTTGTTCAACATGATGGAAACCCCTAGTATAGGAACTGAGAATGCGAATGAACCCTCTGCTTCAAAAAACGTAGAAACCCATGTAGTTCCCCCAAAAGATCCTTTTATTTTGGATTATGTTAAAAGTAATTTTAAACCGTTTCGATCTTGCCCTACTGCTGATATAGCTTACCAAAACTGGTTTGCTAAGGTAGAGACTAAGAAATCCCATCAGTGGGAGGAGCTAGGGATTTAAAACCTAATTAAGTTGTCGAAACCAGGCTTCACAGCCACCCTCATTATTTGCGTCCTTGTACTTTTGGGACACTTATAATACCTTTCACCTTCCCGGAGGAATGATCACACCTACATTCTTCGATATAACCGCTATTACAGGCTTATCACCGGTAAGGGAAACATATATCCCTGATTCTGAAGACCATTCAAGAATTATTGACTTCGATGTCAAGTTGGCTAGCTTCTCCAAGTTTATCAGTCATTATCACACTGAAGGTGATAGTGTATCAGACGTAGAGCATATCGCCTTCCTTACCCTTTGGTTATCAAAATATGTATTTTGCAATAGGTCACTACAAGTAGCCAGTAGGTTTATTCCTCTAGCAAGGGATTTACACGAAAACAGGAGAATTTGCTTGAGTGAGCTATTAATGGTTGATCTCTATGAAAGTTTGAGATCAATTGTTTGACAAATCTCACACTCCTAAGAATATCTTGCTAGCTGGTCCCTTCTGGTTGCTCCAGTTATGGCTAAATGCCATGTTCGAATCTTCACTCTCCACCGTTGATACCATTGTTGAGCAAGATCCAGAAATAGCGGATCGAAATGTTGAAGGCACAAGGCTAAGGAGACTAACTCCAAGTGATGATAAGGCTGATTTCCAGGTTCTATTCTCACAATATATTACACTCTTCTCCAAAAAGCATAAGTTCGAAGAGACTATGGCACCTTTTGCTTCGAGGACTCATGGACCATCATGGTTCACAATGTCCCTTTCGGAGGCTGCTAAGAGTAAAGAGATCCAAGACCTCTGGAAAGCCTTCTTGCTCCCAAGACTAATCTCCTCAAGAATCACTCCGACCAAAAACCAAATCCTTCTGTTTGCCTATCAACCCAACTTCGTTTCGAGACAATTTGGTTTATGTCAACTAATCCCTGAACCCCTTTTTCAAACTCAAAGCGCTATTACCTCTGGTCGAACTTTCAAGGCCAGAGAAGCTAAACTGCAGCAGGAACAATATCAGGAATTTGCCTAGTTCGAATTAATTTCTTTTGAGCCAACTTATTTCTCATCAAAGGGTTTTCTGGATTGGTGGACTAAATTCTACCAGACTTATATGTTTGATACTCTCACCATCCAAAAGAAACTGACTGCTGCGTTCGATGTGCTGGTACATAAAAAGAAAGGTATGTTCACTCATGCTCAAGAGATTAAAGCTTTTCAGAATTACTTCGAAACAACTTATGATCCCACACGCTTGGAGTCCACAGTATATCGAGCGTCCCAAACCTTGAAGGAAAAATTTAAAGAAAAAGTCTCTAAGTTCAGACTTCCTTTAGGGTTGTCACCTGAGGATAGGTATAGGTTGGCACTCGAAATGCATCCACCTAAGTTTCCCAAACTACCTACCTCAGAACTGGCTCTGGCTTGGTTTCCCCCATACCCTTGGTGGTTAACTTGCAAAGAGATGTTCAAGTATCGATCTCAAAAGAAACTAAAGCCATCTGAGACTGTGACATGGGCTCGACACTGGCTCCATAATTTCCCAGGGCATCTTCGCTATGACCTTTCTGCCATGTCGATTCTTTCGAATGAAGGCGCAGGTGCGAATGCTTGGGAAATCCCCAAATAATTCTCACTTTCTTTATTTTAACATTTACCTTACTTGTTTCGATTTTCAGCCGTTAGAATCAAGACCGTTGCATCGAAGACCAAGGAGGGAAGCAGCTCTCAACAAACCATCGAGACCAATGATGATGTGCCCAAAGCAACTCCAACAATTACTCCTGCAACAACAACAACAACAACAAACACCATTGCTCCAACTCCAACCATTTCTCCAACTCCAACAACTGCTCCGACTCCAAAAGTAAACAGTTTATTCTGGTATTTCGAATGGATTTGAATTTATGATTGAAGCCTAACTTATGTTTGTACTGTTTCAGACTAATAAACTCCCACCAACTACTCCCAAAAAGCGAAAAGCGAAAGCCCAGTACCAGTGGGAAGACTCTCAAGACTGGGGAAAGCTCACCAACGGCTTCGAAGAAGAAGCAAAAGAAAGACATTTCAAAGGATACTAACGTCTCTGGACTTGATTCCAGGGATGTTGCTCCCTTCCAAAAATCCAAAAATCCACCTTCGACCTCCAACATAATGTTGGAACATATAGACAACAATATATCTTCAAACAATCCACAGGTAAACTGACTTCGAATTTTTAACAAAGATAGTTATTTGTACCTTAGTGCAAGTTCCTAATCTTTCTTTATTTGTGTAGGGTGATTCAACTCCAGTCCCGACTACTTCGACTCCTTTCCCACAAGCAGCGGCTCCGATCCATTCTTCTCCTCATGGAGATTCAAGTAATCTGGTGCAGAACAAAGGCTCCTCCAATATGGCAGTTCCAGCTGGAGCTTCGAGCGACCCGGATGACCAAGGCACTTCGCCTCCTCTTAAGGAAACAAATGAACCAACACCTGAAGTTGCTGAGGAGGTGCCTCCAGAAACTTCTCAACAAAAACCCCCTCTCGAAATCCCTCAAGAGAGTAAAAAGGCAACTCAAGCTGAAGAGGAAAAAGCCAATGCCTCTCAAGAGAGCGAAGATTCTAGCGAGGAAGGGTGCGAGGGCGAAAGGAGAAGATGCTCATGACGGTTCGAGTGAAGGAGCAGTCGATGATCACAGTAATGAAAACGATGACATCAAAGTCGTGGACCTAGTTGGTGATGAAGAAGATGATGAGGAAGAAAATAATGAAGGTGATGGTGCTCCTACCAATGAGCCAATGGAAGTCGAAATTGATGTGACTCCATTGCGCATGGAACTTCCTGAGTCCTCTCAGCGTCAAACAACTGAAGAAGAGTTAGCCCTTTTAAAACGAACTGACCCTATTGGGTACATGAAGGCTAAACTGGCTCAGAGAGATACTCCTCTTCCAGGGCTGGTGCTGGTTCGAATACTGATTCAACTCCTTCTGATGATAGGGTTGTACTTCTTCACAAGATTAGGAAAACAATCTTAGATGTGGATTTATTTGAAGTACTCAAGAAAGACAGTACAACCTGCTTTATCATGAAGGGACTTGTTAACAAAGTCGACCTCACCAACTGTTCTCTGGAGGTTAGCACCATTCTTTTCGAACTTCAATCTTTAATAGACAACGTGACTGGGTGTTTCCTCCAAGATGAATCTGCTACCAATAAGGTTCAAGAGAAGCGAGCTGCAATGGACGCTGCTTATGAGCATGCTTCGAAGCTTTCTAAAGAAGCTGAAGAGCACGCCACGCATATCCAGCAAGCTAAAGTTGATTATGACCTTCGAGCTCAATCCATCCTTCTCTGGGAGAAACAGATTCTAGAACTTCAAAGTAAAATTAAGGAGGCCCAACAACAACAGTTGGCATATGAAACCAACACTTTTGGCAATCGATTCGAAGAGCTCCTTAATAAAGGACTTGTAGAGACTGAAGCAGCTGAGCAATTTAAGGGTGAAGTTGCTATTCTAGAAGGAGCCAAGCGCTTCACTCAACAAAGGCTTGAGTCTTATCAGAGTATCTTCGATCGATTAAGGAACAATACCCATTTCTGAAAATTTGTTTGTTTAATGAATCTTGTATTTCAATGTTTGTCTGTAACACCTTAAACAACGCCATTTTGGCAAGTTAAATCACCATCTTGGCATTTCTTTATATTATGATTACGTTGTTAATATTCGAATTTCCCGCAGGCGTGGCTTATATTTCTTTAAATATTTCCCATTTACGTTTAGGATTCGCTTATCATCTACCAACTCTTCGATTTCATACGCATTATTTGAAAAAGTTTTCATTATTCGAAAAGGTCCTTCCCAATGAGGTGACCATTTACCTAACGCTTTATTCTTCTTGTCCATGGGCAATATAACTTTCCAGACTAAGTCGTTAGTACTAAATATTTTACCTTTCACCCTTTTGTTATATGCCCTGGCTACTCTTTCCTTTTGCCTCATCAGGATTTCCAATGCATGCAACCTAACTTCATCCAATTCAACTAACTCATTCATCATCATTTCCCAATATAAAGAAGATGGGATTTCATTTTGTCTTTGAATTCGAACTGATTGTAGATGAATTTCTACTGGTAAGACTGCATCATGACCAAATGTTAGTTGGAAAGGTGTGGTGTTAGTAGCCTCTTTAGGAGATGTTCTACAGGCCCATAGTATTTGGTCTAAAGTCTTATGCCAATTTCTTGGTTTTTTACCAACATGTTTCTTTATCAAGCCTATTATTACTTTATTGGCTTCTTCGACCTAACCATTTGCTTGAGCATAGTATGGTGTTGATGTTAGCAATTTAAACCCCATTTCTTGGGCAAACTCTTGCATCTTTCTACCAGTAAATACAGAACCTTGGTCGGTTATGTTCTCGGCAATCCGAACCTATAGATAATTTGTTTCGTATGAACTCAATAATAGCCTCTTGATCTCTGACTATTAATGGTATTGCTTGATCCACTTGGTAAAGTAGTCTATTCCACCAAGATATATTTTGACCTTTAGATGAAGCGAGATTGATTTCTCCTATTAAATCTAATGCCCATCCTCTAAAGGGCCATGGTGTAATGATCGAATGCAACTCACTTGCAGGAGCATGTTGAATTCACATGTTTACGGCATTCTTCACACCCTTTAGCAAAATCTATACAATCTTTGAGCATCTTGGGCGATACATCCCATATCGAAATAACAACCATTTCATTTATGGCACTTGATGTGCCCATGCCCCATTGTGGACTTGATAATGCTAAATATGTCTCACTTTCTCCTAAGCATTTAAATGTCGCCTTCTTGGGTCTTTTGAACAATTCATTTCCCATGAGGACATATGATAATGCTCTATATTTTGTTTTCCTGTCAACATTTAATGTTGGATTTTTTAAGTATGCTATTAATGGACTTAGCCAATCAGTCGATAAGGTATTTATGGATAATACTTGAATCCATCTTTATCACCACATCCCAATTTAATATTTTCTAAATCGATGGTATGAGTCGGTAGCCATAACCCTACCTCTAATTTCGACCAAATCCTCAAAGTTTTTGGCCGATACTTTATACCCTGAAGCCAATTGTGCTAAGTCATTTGCTTCTTGATTTTCTATTCTGGGTATATGTTGAATATCCATGTATTTGAATTTCTTGAGTAGCCTATTAACTATGACAAAGTATCAGATTTTCCTTTATGCATTTATATTCCTTTGTTATCTTGACCACTAACTCTGAATCACCTTTGATTTCGACTCTAGTTGCCCCAATTCCAACAAAGCTTCAAGTCCAACAATGGCGCTTTATTGACTTCGTTGTTCGAACAACGAGGACCATCTAACTTATACTTGAATTTTGTTGGAATTCCTTCGGAGAAATTATGAGAACTCCAACACCACTTGCCATCTACGTGGGTCGAACCATCAAAGTATAGCTTCAAGGTTGCATTTCGGCGTAACCCATGAGGCTTTTCGACCAATGAATGGTCCACAATGAAATCAGAAATTACTTGACCTTTCACAGCTCTTAAAGGCATGAAAGTCAAAGAATATTCTGTCAAGGCTAAAGCCCATTTACCAACTCTGCTATGCATTATTGGTTTTGAAAGTATGTGTTTGATAACATCGAAATGAGATAAAACATAGACATCAACAGGCTTTATATAATACTTAAGTTTCATACAAGAAAAGTATAAACAAAGACACAACTTTTCTATATTACTATATCTAGTTTCTGCATCATTCAACACCCTACTTAAATAATATATGGCTCTTTCGATGCCATCACTATCTTCTTGTACTAACATACTACCTATAGTAAATTTAGAAGCAGATATGTACAATCTCATGGGCTTTCCCCATGAAGGTAGAGACAAGATAGGAGGCTGAGAGAGATATCTTTTAATCTTGTCGAAGGCCTCTTGATGTGCTTCGTTCCATTCGAAGGCTTGGCCTTGCTTTAAACGAAGTAGTGGAGAGAAAGCTTGAGTTTTCCCACTTAGATTCGAAATGAACCTTCTGAGAAAATTAATCTTCCCAGTTGCAACTCCCTTTTCGATGTGGGTGCTTTAGTCTCCATAATGGCTTTGGTCTTATTCTGGTTGATTTCGATTCCTTTTTTGTGAACCACAAAGCCCAGGAAATCTCCAGCCTGCACAAAAAATGCACATTTAAGGGGTTCATTTTAAGCCATGTTTCCTCATTCTTTGAATGATTGGCTCAAATGATGCGGTGGGTCTCTGCGAGATAGATTTGATGACTATATCATCAATATACACTGCATAAATGTCTCAATAAAATCATGAAAAATGGAATTCATTGCTCTTTGGTAAGTTGCTGACATTTTTAAACCAAAAGGCATCACTACCCATTCATAGGTGCCTAAGGCTCCTGGGCAACGAAATGCTGTCTTAGCAACATCCTCTTCAGCAATAAAGATCTGGTTATAACTAGAGTATCCATCTTGCATACTTAGGTATTCGAATCCTGCAGCAGAGTCTATTAACATTTCTGCCACAGGCATAGAGTATTGATCTTTGGGGGTTGCAATATTTAAATCCCTAAAGTCTATGCATATTCTCAGAGAACCATTTTTCTTAATAACAGGTACTATATTTGTTAACCATTCGACATACCTTGTGGTTCTGATGAATTTGCAACGCAGCAACCTTTCGACCTCAGCTTTGATCTTTGTGAGCACTGCTGGCACGAATCTCTTGGGAGTTTGCTTGATGGGCTTCTTGCCATCCTTAATTGGAAGTCCGTGCTCCACTAACTCTCTTTTCAAACCAGGCATTTCTTCATAATCCCACGCAAAGCAATCTTTGTTTTTCTTGAGGACTTCGATCGCCTCTTGCTTGAAACTTGGGCTGAGTTTTGTGCTTATGTAGGTTATTCTCTTTGTGTTATCATCCCCCAAATTCACCTCTTCGAGCGGATCCTGCGCTAACATTTTAGCACCTGAGTTGGTAGGATCCTTCTCGAAGCCCAAGGGTTCTTTGTCATATATGGCATCAAGCCTTTGATCTATTTCGTTTTCTTCACAGGGTGAATCTTTCGAACCAATCCCTTTCATTTCATTTACTTCAACTATATTATGTATTTCAGCCTCTGAAGCCTGTCATACCCCAAAATTTGCCCTCCATCTTCTCAAAAGATTTCATACATCTATGCTCAAGGATTCCTCAAGAGTTGATCAGACAAACTCTCTCCTAGACAATCAACCCAAACTAGGGTTTGGTATCTCCCAAGTCAAGATGGATTTCCAACATCCCCAAGGGTCTTCATGCCTCCTCATATGCTTCAAAGATTCTCCATGTCAAGTTTCAAGCCTCACAAGTCAAGTTTCCTCGACAATTGCTCGGATGGTTGAAAATCGGTGTATTGGACAAAAAGTCAATGTGGTCAACATACAGTCAAACTTCATAATTTTTGGTCAACATCCTCATTTTGAAGTTACATTCATCATTTGATCAAGGGTTGATCATGATTCATCAAGAAAACTCAAGATTTGCTCAAAAGTCAAACTTTCTAAATTAGGGTTTCTAGGTGAAAAGTCAACTGAACTTTGACTGATCATAACTTTCTCATACTTTCTCAGAAATTTTCCCACCAAAGCTCATTTTGAAGGAAATTCAATTCTCTACAACTTCATGTCTCACAAGAATGTCCAAAAAATGCTTCATTTGAGAGGTATAGCTCAAAACATTACAGGTCATTTTCAAAGTCAACAAAAAGTCAACTTTTTGATTTGAAGATATATTGAGCATGGTAACTCCAATTGAGATGAAACCAAAGACATTGTTTAGAGGACTCTTAGAGCTTTCCAAAAAGTCCAAGAACACTCAAAAATATGGAAAATTGAGCAAGTTACACCATCCACAAGTTGGGCAATTTTGAAAGAATGCACAAAGAGATACTTCAAAAATCAAATCTTTTGCAAATGGGCCTACTTTTTCTTCATCCTAACTTGTTCCTCATACAATTAGGAATGGCCAAGCCCAATGCCACGAATTTTTGATTTATTTTTCTATTTAATTTGTAATTTATTCATTTAAATGCAAATTAAATCTTAAAATAAATTATAAAATCAAAATTAATTGGAAGATTGATTTTTATTGCTTTCTTGTGATCCAATCAACCCATAAATGCCGCAATTTGAAATTAGATCAAATTTGGCAAGATTGGATTGAAATTGGACAAAGTTTGAAAATTTGATTTCATGAGAATATCAAATTTGATTTCCATTGAATATTGATTAATTCTTTCCAAATTCAATCCCAAATCCATCCAGCATATATACTTGATGCATCTCAATTGCAAGGGACGGAAAAATTGCTCTACAAACCCTATTCCAAAGTTCAAAAATCCGTGTGTTTGAAGCAACTGGTAACCCGAGTTTTGCTTCGATTCAACCCATTCCAAGCCGTCCATTACATTCCTTGAGGTCTCCAGAGTCGATCCAGACTCTTACATCGTTCAAAACCATCAAGAATCAAGCAATCCCAGTTTCGGTTTGTTCTTATTTTTCCAAATTCGATTATCAATATTCATGCATTATTAACTTGTTTTGATTGTTGGTTTGTGTTTAGAATCGAGTTTGCAAGCTTTCTGGGCCAGCCAATTAGATTTCCATGGCCTGAATCGTGTTATGCCATGATTAGGGTTTCTGGTATCGAATTAGGGTTTCTCTATACAGAAAAATTGGCCAACAAGACCTATACCATTAAACTCGGGATGACTGAGGAATCGAACCATGGTTTCAAGCGTAATTTATATTATGTGTCTTGCATTTTGATATTAGCCAGGGGACATAGCGTCGAAGGAAGGCCGAGTTTGAAAATTCAAAGGTTGAAGATGGTGGATGGCGCGAGAGGAGATCAGAGGCGGCGTGTTATTTTCAAATCATTCCGTTTCAAACAGTTGACACACTTGGTTCGTTGGTCGGTAGTTGGTTTTCAAAGTTTGAGCATCATGTCCTGAGTTCGATCCACACTGAGACCAGTTTTGCTATTTTCTTTTCCAAGTTCATTATTTTTCATATTTTCCATATTTCAATATTTTCCATTCATTTTAATTGTTTTCATGATTTTTATTCTGCATTAAAAATTACCAAAAACATTTTTTCTTTTTACATTATTTTCATAAAAATGCTTATTTAATTTAATAAATTTAAAAATATAATTTTTGCATGCATATTTATTTTATTTTTAATTTTGCATTTAATTCACTTTTAATTGCATTTTAATTATTAAAACTTTGCCAAAAAATCCCAAAAAATTATTTTAACTTATTTATCTTATTTCCAGCATGTAGTAATTTTCTCATATTAAAACTTGCATTTTTTCTAACTTTTTCTCTTATTTCGATTTCATCATATTTTCCGATCTCTTATTCTTTCACAGGTTGTTCCGATTCGGACGTTTTCTTTTCATCATTCTATTTTTTTCCCAATAATGTAATTGTTCATGGGTTGTAATAGTTTAATTTAGGGTTTTATTTTCCGCATTTTAAATTATGTATCTGCCCCAAAGCCTTGTAATAACGTAGGTTTATCTTTCTGCACCTTTACATTTCCGTCTTTACATTCCGCATTTTACTTTCCGCACCCTTATCAATTGCTAGTAATTAGGCGTGTATGGCAAGATAATAATTGGACATAGCTCACACTAATCTTCAAGATAGTATATTCTGAATTCAACACACTTCTTTCACACACGCACCCCTTAGGGTAATTCTCTCTCGATGCCTTTCGAATTCAAAATGGTCAAGTCCCTCGAACGTAGAGGTATTCTAGCACCGTTGCCTTCAAACAAATCATCATAGTCCCTTCGATACAAAGATCATAAGACCCACGATGTCGCCTCCGAATACATGATCTTGACCCTCGATTGTCGCCTACGAAAAATGATGATAGTCCCTTCGAATGTGCTAGGATACTTCCTACGAGTTGCTTTCTATGACCATCCGATGTCCCTTCGAATGTCCCGCTTACATCCAACGAATGGAGCTACCTACCAACTAATGGTATGGCTAGCGCTATTCTAAAGGAGTAAATACAAAACGACCAATTCTGAGTGGGTAAATAAGTCTTTTAGTTGCTTGCTCTAAACCAAATGCTTTTCACACCACACACTCTTTTTTTTCAAAGTTCAAATTCTTTTCAAAAACGAAACATTTCCGAACACTTTGTATACACTCCTACATGAGTCATTACAAAGTCAAAGCGAAATGCCTCTTTCAAAACATTTTTGTCAAATACACAGAAAGCAATTTTAAAAAGTGATCTAGAGCAACTAAGAGCCCATAGAATAAACTGCGGATGGAAAGGGGTGCTAATACCTTCCCTTTTCATAACCATTCTCCCGAACTCAGAATCTAACGAAGGTCTTTTTCTGTTACTTTTACCTTCCCTTAATTGGATAAAAATAAAAGTCGGTGGCAACTCTTGCTATCCGCACATTTGGATACAAAATCCTACAAAGTCGGTTCACCGTATTCAGTGGCGACTCTGTGGATACACCCAAAGAGAATTGCCTTAGGATTTCTAGATAACTTTTATTGCTTTTGTTTGACTTGTATGCTTTATCTTTAAGGGTTGCTTGGGTATTATATTGTTGGGGATCCTACACGGATCCGGGTTTCCTTTTAGGTAAGTAGCATTAGATCATCGCGACCGTTAGGCGTATAACTAAGCGGTCAACATGATGGCTACGTTAGCGTGACACTTTGGTTGTCCGATACTCTTCATTCCCAAGTTGAGGATAGTATTTGGCTTCTGCGTGGTGTCATCAGCGCTAACTAAACTTTTAGAACCTTAATTGACCCATCTTGGCCATTAGAAGGTAGTGAGATGGCGGCTTTGGTGTAGACCGAGGTTGGTTGATACTCGATGCTACGCTCATTGAGATTAGACTTTTGGGACATTTTCGATCGACCACTTGGCGTCGATTGAAATAAGCGCCTCGAGAAAGATCGTGATATGAGATTCCTAGAACCGGTTACTATTATAGGACAGGATGAACCAACTCAAACTTTTGGTAGGGTAATCACCTATACCTCATGCAAGCCTTAACCCTATGCTCATTGTGTGAATTGTTTGTGTGTGCCAAACATGACATCATGACATCATTCGCATTGCATATCATTTCTAACTATTTCAAGGACCTAGGGATTTATCTTTGCTCTGTTTTGTAGGGATCATGGCTTCTAGAAAGACTATCCGAATCAACTTCATGGGTATCCCTTCTTAACTCAAAGAATTGGTTTCAGAAATTCCCGACCATGCTCAGTTCATCAAAAGACATGGTTATCTACTTGATTTGGTTATCTCCGGCTTTGAAGAAGATATGATGCATGTCCTATTCCAGTTCTTTGACCCGAAACACCATTGCTTTACATTCCCAGATTATCAGTTGGTTCCTACCTTAGAAGAGTTCTCTAAGCTACTTGGGGTACCTATTCTTGACCAAATGCCATTTACCGGTTTGGAAAAGGTTCCTAAGTACGAAGACATTGCATTAGCCTTACATCTTAAGCGCTCAGACATTGAAGCCAATTGGGAAACTAGAAGTGGAGTTAAGGGTTTACTTTCCAAGTTCTTAATTAAGAAAGCCCGAGAATTCCTCAAAGTTATGAGTTTCCATGCATTCGAAGACATTGTGGCCTTGCTAATTTATGGTTTGGTTCTATTTCCTAATTCGGATCAATTCATAGATATCAATGCCATCAAATTGTTTCTTACCCGCAATCCTGTGCCTACTTTACTTGGAGACATCCTACATTCTCTCCACACTCGTACTACTAAGCGACAAGGAACTCTCATGTGTTGTATACCGTTACTTTCAAGGTGGTTTATTTCGCACCTTCCTCCATCAGTTTTGAAGAATGAACAAAGGTTGAGATGGTCTCAAAGATTGATGTCACTCTCTCATTCAGATATCCGTTGGAATCTTTTCTCTCAAAAGGACTTCACCTTCATTGAGCGTTGTGGAGAATTCCCTAATGTACCACTCCTTGGTATAAGGGGAGGTATTACTTACAACCCTTCTTTAGCTCTACGTCAGTTTGGTTTTGCTCGAAGAGATGGTCCACATGATATGCTTCTCCAAGATATTGTGTTCGATTACAATCACGATCTCCAGAATTACCGACGAAGGTTTATACATGCTTGGGGCATGGTAAAGAAGACTGATACCAAGACTTTGGGGCACCAAAACTCCATTCCTTGGGAACCTTACCTCAAATGGGTGCGAGCTCGAGCTCAAAACCTCATGATGCCATTCACGCCTATTTTACCGTAATTATGGAACTGTTGCTATAGGTGGCGTACCTATCTGTTCTCCATCCCGACATGCCTACTGATTTTGAAGACTTGAAGAGATCCTGGATTCAACTAAAAGAAGAAAGGGATACCTTTGAAGCTCAATGTTATGCAAGCGAGAAGAAAGTTCTAGAGTTGACCAAGTTACTTCACGAGGAGCGAAGCATCAATGCCTACATCGGCACCAAGAGGAAGCGCCCATGGGAGACTTAGAGCTTTAGGATGTTTTTGTTTTCTTTTATTATTTCGAACTATCCCTTGTACTTAAAAAGAAAAAAGGAGAATAATGAAAAGAGTACTAATAAATGTTTGTTCATTGCTTGTTTAACAAATTTAAATCTCTTAGGTCCTTGAAAATATTGCATTGCATTCGCATAAACATTGCATAGCATAGCATAAACATTGCATCTCAGGTACATTGGAGATTGGTTTTCTCATTTGCTCGCTATTTATTTTAGCAGAAATGGCTCTTGAACAGACTGTCAAAGATCTCCAGCTCGAATGCTCGGTTTGAGATGTTCACCAACTTGGTCCAAGGCCAAGAAGATTTGAAGAAGCTCATCAACAAGAAGAAGAAGGTTGTTGGTCTCCTCAACATGGGTAGACGTTTCAAAGGGGGTCCTAAGGTGGTCAGCCGTATTGAGCTCTCTGAAGGAAGTGTCCATACCGAGGGGAGTACCAAGGGTGATGAAGGTGAGCAGCGTGAGCCAAAGAAAGGAGGAGAGGATCATTCTGATTATAGCCAACACTCTGATGAAGATGACAAGTACAAGCAACTTGAAGACCGTCTGAATGCTGTGGAAAACTTGAAAATGTCCGGGCTGAATTTTGATGATCTAAGTCTTGTTCCTGGTGTTGTGATTCCTCCCAAGTTCAAAGTTCCAACTTTTGCCAAGTATGATGGCATGTCTTGCCCAAAGCTGCATTTGAAGTCCTATGTCCAGAACATCAATCCCCACACTGATGACAGAAAGTTGTGGATGCACTATTTTCAAGAGAGTTTGTCCGAACCCGTTGGAATGGTACTATCACTAGAGAATGACCGTATCCGTACTTGGGTGACTTGTGATGCTTTCTGAGACAATATGAGTACAATCTTGAATTGACACCCACTCGCATGCAACTACAAAGCATGTCTATGGGTCGTGACGAAGTTCAAGGAGTATGCTCGAAGTGGAGAGATCTAGCGGTGAGTTCAACCACCCTTGTCCAATAGGGAGTTGGTTGATATGTTTATGGGAACACCGACAGGTTCTTCAATCATCGATTGGAAATTCTTCATCCGGATTCACCGCGATATTGACAGCGGCGCATTGAAGTGGTATCAAGAGTGGGAAGATCCATGTAGAGTCATCTTCAAATCTTTGCGAAGATCTTTGGTGCTAAGAAAGAAGCCAATCTGTATGGTCGAAAAGCCGAGCCAAGACCGACCGTGCTCAATCTGGGGCGGTTGTGATCTCCAATCCTACATCAAGACAACCTCGGTGAGACAATGCGCATAGCGAGCCCGAAGCGGTTTGAAGATCAACATGCCATTGTCGCAAGCCTTGCAACACATGTTGAGCAGAGTGATAACCTTGAGGGATCCTCCTCGAATGTCAACACTTCCTCTCCAGTACAATCCTAATGCTAAGTGTGCTTACCATTCCAATAGCCGGGCACGACGACAATTGTTGGGCTCAAGAACAAGATTCAAGATATGATTGAAGCTAAGCGATTGAATTTGATCCTCTGTTGAGACTCGAATGTGATCAACGCCTATGCCTAACCATGACAAGAGTTCCAATCTGTTGGTGGCGATACTTATGTTTTCAACATAGATGACTTGACCATTCCCTTGATGATTTAAGAAGAATTTGTTGCAAGCCGGTGTCAATCCAGGATGCCGGAGAATCGTTGGTGCCCATCCACGATGGTTGTGCTTGGTTGAAGGCGTGTTCGTGTATGATGGACAACCGTGAGATACTATTTACGAAACCACATGCGAAGTGTGAAGAAATGTCTAAGTTGAAGATTGACAATGCGATACCATCTGTGGGATACCTTGGGGCAGCCAAGTGGAAAATATGACTACATGGTGAAGTACACGTTCCGATAGTTACAAGATTCCTATTGAAGATGTTAAGGCGACGGATGGGGTGACGATTTCCCGAAGACTATCTTGATGTTAACACAATAAGGATTTCCTCTCGATCCTATACCTAGGGTGGCACCTCTCATCACTTCTCCAAGACCATGCCATATTCCTCGACAAAGCTATACCTTGGAACTATGGGTGATGTTTACTATCATGGTGTCAAGCAAGATCCTCGACAATTGAAGATCTTACCATTGGAGCTTCTATTCACGACATCGACAACATCACGGATCCAAGGGTGACCGAACCGAAGGGTATTCTCTCGAGATCTCTCCTCCAAAACAACTGCGACTCCATGCATTCCGCCTACTCAATCAATATCCCACTAGAGGAAAAAACTCATCCCTCTACCAAAGGAAGTTCTCAAGACACCTCAAACAAGAAATGGAGGAAATTCTAAAGATCATCAAGAAGAGTGACTACAATATTGTGGAGCAGTTAGACAGACTCGTCCAAGATTTCCATGCTCGCTTTGCTCTTGTGCTCGAGGCTCATGCTAATGCCTTGGTGAAGTTTCAAGAATGCTCATGTGCCGCAAGACACTACCACCGATTCGAAGTTTGTATTGCTAGCCTGGCTGCCAACAACGGCCTAGGCTTCTCGATCTTGATTTGACTCTGGAAAGAAACACAACAAAGCCTTGCGCATCTCATTGAATGCAAGGGCACTACATGTCTCATGTTTTGGTTGACACGGTTACGCTTTGAATATCCTTCAAGACGCTTTTGATCGAGTTGATGTCGAAGGGTTGGTTACGAGACCCTGACATTATCGTGAGAGCTTTTGATGGTTCTAAGCGGACTGCTTGGAGAGCTCACTCACTGTTAAAGTCGGTTCCCGACTTTTGATTCCACTTTCTTTGTCATGGACATCCGTCCGCTTACTCTTGCCTACTTGGGCGCCTTGGATACATGGGGCAGGCATTACCTCTACTTTGCATCGAAAAAGTACCCGGTGAAAGGAAGGTTGTCACAGTGTGGTGAAGAAGAGTATATGGTCGTCATCTCAGTCATTCCGATACCTTGAGATGGAGGGTGAATTCTTGAGACTCCTCAAGCTTTTGAAACAATACCAGTCATGCATGACTCTCCTGTCACCTCGAGGTTACACAAGTTCCGCCTAGGATGGCCTCATTGAAAGATGCTCAACTCTTGTGAACAAGGTAGTGCTATTTGGGGTCCCGATCTCCTTTCAAATCCGACAAGTGGTTTAGGCTTCACCATCAAGGTCGAAGATGATACGCGCGAATGTGCCGCCAACTTCCTTTCGCATCGGCCAAAGTGGAATCCATGCTATAGAAGACAACGATAACGGCTTCGACATCAGCAAGTGGATCTTCCGACTCGAACATGGGCTCGACAATTGGAAGACAAGGCGTCATACCAATCTCCTTTAGCCGAGTAATTGCTCTTGTTTTGTTTTGCTTTTCGTATTTCTTTATGTTTTGAACAATAAACTTTGAAAGCCTAGTGCCTTGCGGGCATCATGGCTCGTTTGCGAGGTTATTATCATCGTTTGCGTATTTTCATTCAATAAATTCGTTGGACTTTTCATTCAATTGTTTGTTTTCTTTACTTTATCACCCTTCAAAAAGCTATGTGTTTCTTACACACACCCACGTGATACACTGCAGAATCACTCGAATCTTTAATATGTTATGCTAGTGCTAAATATGACTTGATAATCCGATCTACTAAGCGAAGACGAAAGTGAGGAAGATTGTGAAGTGCCAGGAGAACTTGCTCTGACAAGAAGAGCAAGTTATACACCACCGAAGAGATAGTTGAGGTTGTGAATTTGGGTACCGACGAAGGAAAAAGAGATCAAGATAGGAGCGGGTCTTGAGAATGTTAAAGAAAGATTGATTCAAATGCTACGAGACTATATTGAGGTTTTGCTTGGTCATACGAAACATGCCGGTTTAGACATTGATATTGTGGTACACCGATTGAGCAAAAGAAGGTTTTCTCGAAAAGCAGAAGGTTCGTCGTATCGTCCCGAAATGTCGAGAAAATCAAAGCGAGTTATGAAGCGGTTCAACGGGTTTCCTAGTTACTTCCTATCCCCATGGGTTGCTAATGTGGTACCGTGCCTAAGAAGGATGGTAAGGTGCGAATGTGTGTGATTACGAGATCGAACAAAGCGAGTCAAAGACGATTTCCCACTTCCTCATATTGATGTTCGGTTGACAACACCGCCAGCATAAGGTTTTCTCCTTCATGGATGGTTTCTCCGGTTACAATCGATCAAAATGGCTCCGAAGACATGGAAAAGACTACTTTTGTTACAGTGGGGCACTTTCTCTACAAGGTTATGTCGTTGATTTGAAGAACGCAGCGCCACTTATCGGTGCTTGGTGACATTGTTTCATGACATGATTCATCACGAGATAGAGGTCTATGTTGGCGACATGATAGCTCGATCATAAGCGAAGAAGAACATCTTGATCACTTGCGAAATCCGACCAGTTAAAGAAGCAGATTGAGACTGAATCCCAACAAGTGCACCTTTGGAGTCAGATCCGGAAAACTCCTAGGGTTTGTAGTCAGTGGAAGAGGTATTGAAGTTGATCCCGCCAAGGTTAAAGCTATTCAAGAGATGCCAACTCCCCGTACAGAGAAGGAAGTCAGAGGTTTCTTGGGCCGATTGAACTACATTGCCAGATTCATTGCACACCTAACTGCTACTTGTGAGCCAATCTTCAAGTTACTCAAGAAAGATCAAGTAGTGGAATGGAACGACGATTGCCAGATCGCTTTCGACAAAATCAAGGAGTACCTACAGAATCCTCCTATTCTGATGCCACCTGCCGAAGGAAGACCTCTTATCATGTACTTGACAGTATTAGAGAACTCAATGGGGTGTGTGTTGGGGCAACATGACGATGCAGTCGAAAAGAGCATGCAATATACTACTTTAGCAAAAGTTTACCGATGTGAAACAAGATACTCACAGCTTGAGAAAACTTGCAGCTTTGGGGGCTGCTCACCGACTAAGACAGTATATGTTGACTACACTACCTTGTTAATTTCAAGATGGATCGATAAAATACATATTTGAGAAGCCAACTCTCTCCGAAGAATAGCAAGATGGCAAATGATCTTGACCGAATCGACATCGGTACACTTCTCGAAGCGATCAAAGGAAGTGTGGTAGCGATCATTTGGCTCATCGCCGTAGATGACTATCGATCTATGCGTTCAATTTCCGACGAAGATGTTTTACTAGTTACAGATTAGAAGAACCAGGCCGGACGAAGGACCCGAACAAGGATCCCGATGGACTATGGTCTTTGATGGAGCCTCAACGCACTTGGCAATGGCATTGGCGCCATCATTACATCCCTGACGGACATCGCCTTTCACCGCAGATTATGTTTTAGTTGCACGAACATCAGGGGCAACCCCTTCTCTCTTGTATACGTATGGAAGCCGTCTTACCCATCGAGGTTCGAGATACCCTCAACGAGTCCTCCGGAGGCGAGTTAGGCGAAGACGATTGGGTCCAGACGGCTTGACCAGATCAACGATTGATGAGAAACGACTCGCGTCCATCCGCCACGGACAAATTTATCAGAAACGAATGATCAGAGCATTTAACAAGAAGGTCAAGCACCGAGTCTACCAAGTTGGTGACCTAGTAGTCAAGCGCATCATTCTTCCACAAGGTGATCCCAGGGGCAAATGGACTCCCACCTATGAGGGACCATTCCTAGTCAAGATGTATTTTCGGTAGACTATGATACTTAGCACCATGGATGGTGAAGATTTCCCACACCCTGTGAACGCAGACATAGTCAAAAAATACTATGCATAAAAGAGACCCGCTAGGTCGACGGACCTAGGCAAAAATAAGGGCATCCTGGCGAACCAAAAGGTTCGGGCAAAAATAAAGGATATATACAAAACATGTACACCCAAGTCGAAAACCGAAAAGGCGGCTTGGGCAAAAGGGTATCCGTAGACGAAAAGGCGGTCTAGGCAAAAGTTAGGGATTTAAGCGTCAACTATGTCTCTTCGGATCATGCTTCGGACTACTATCAACATTCAAGGTTCAAATGGCGAGGATCAGTCTACTCACTTTCTACTGACAGCAAGGAGATGAGATAGTCGAAATATATGAGTACTAGCATAGTTGGAACTTAACGAGATTGTTTCCGCATAGCTTTTTACCTTTCTTGTGTACAAACTACTTGGCCATACGCCACCTTTCAAATAAATACAAGTTCTTTCTCTTTACAATTTTTGTTGTTGTCGTTTGCAATAAGTCCAACGTTTGTTTTGAATGACTATACGCATTTGACAATAAGAATCTAATCACAAACATCTGCGAACATACAAAGTACTTACTACAGGTTCCAGGAATTGGGGATGACGACGAAAGTCACCAAATAGTTCCCCGCAGAGCATAAAGGTGTCACTCACAACACACCTTCCCCAGCAGAGTATATGTTAATTCACAAGCAGTGATTCCACTCAACCGAGCAATGTTACATCAGTCTCCAAGCAGTAACACCTCATCCCCAGTCAAGGTATTCATCCCAGACGTGTCTCAATCCTCCTTCTCCCGGCGGTATCCGACTCGAAACTTGGTCGATAGTGCATCGGAGGAAACATACACCTTTATCCCCGGCCAGAGATTACAACGGACTCCGACTCTTCTAACCCGGTCTCGGCAACCATCAAATGCTCTCCAGATCTACACTTAGAATCTCCAGAGCGCCTTCTAAATTTCCTCGGCGGGATCTACATACAAGGTCCCCAAGGATCGCCTCCCGGACTCTCCTCGGCAGGGTCTATATGAGATCTCCAACAACGAGCTTCTCAATCTCCCTTCCTCAACAATATCTAGGCCCAAGACTTGGTCGAGATAGTGCATCGGAGGAATCCAGGATATCTTTCTTCTCCTTCAAGCGGGTTCTCACCTACACAATTCCCCAAGCGAGAGTGAAATCTTCAAGCGAATATCCATCTTCTTCAAGATGGATATGTTTTGAAATATCACAACATTCATCATCCATACATTTCTCATGAAATCATACTTCATGCATATGTCATTCATATACATGCATCATACTTTGCATAAAACTAACAAATTTTCTATCAAAATTCTCTTGTTTTCTCCAAAGCAGTGTGATCACTCGACGCAAACAGGTCGAGATTAAGCCCGAGCCGACGGAAAACTATCCGAAAGACCGCCACAACGTCGAGATTAAGCCCGAGCCGACGGAAAACTATCGAAAGACCGCTTTGACAACAGGTCGAGTTAAGCCCGAGCCGGGAAAACTATTTGAAAGACCGCTTTGACAGAGTCAGGATTAAGCCCGAACCGACGGAAAACTATCGAAAGATCGCCCGGTTATCCTCGATAACAGCAATGGATCAACACCCGATGCTGAGGAAGCTATCCACATTTTGCCAACTACAATCTCCCTCAGAGTAATCAACACGAAGATTTATTTTGATTCCTTATGATCAACAGCAACTACAGAGTCTAGCGTACGACTCAGTTGCCTTGGATGGCATCTTAAGCCCATCTCCGACTATTTGTCAACATCTCTTCACTTTCAGAATGCTGCATATATGGTTAAAAATCAATATAGACCAATAACTTCATTTAAAGTGAACACGAAGTCTAACGTACGACTCCCTTCGGATGACATCTTAAGCCCATCTCCTCTCCGTTCAGAACATCTGATCTAACATACGACTCACTCCCAGATCGACCTTTCTTGATGGCATCTTAAGCCCATCTCTGTCAGCTCTCCTATTAACAACCTCGAGTCTAGCGTATGACTCGTTCCCCAGCGAAGTCTCCAACTTCTCCAAATGGCATCTGTAAGCCCATTCCCGCATCGTCAGCCAATAGCGAGTGCAAATTTTCAGGTGTACTCGAGTGTTCAATCATCTTCTACCTTCAGGTCACGAAAGACAAGCATGTCTATCTAACCCTCCAGTACAAGAAGATTGAGCAGGGCAGTGTCATACCCAAAATTTGCCCTCCATCTTCTCAAAGATTTCATACATCTATGCTCAAGGATTCCTCAAGAGTTGATCAGACAAAATCTCTCCTAGACAATCAACCCAAACTAGGGTTTGGTATCTCCCAAGTCAAGATGGATTTCCAACATCCCCAAGGGTCTTCATGCCTCCTCATATGCTTCAAAGATTCTCCATGTCAAGTTTCAAGCCTCACAAGTCAAGTTTCCTCAGGCAATTGCTCAGATGGTTGAAAATCGGTGTATTGGACAAAAGTCAACTGTGGTCAACATACGTCAAACTTCATAATTTTTGGTCAACATCCTCATTTTGAAGTTACATTCATCATTTGATCAAGGGTTGATCATGATTCATCAAGAAAACTCAAGATTTGCTCAAAAGTCGAACTTTCTAAATTAGGGTTTCTAGGTGAAAAGTCAATGAACTTTGATGATCATAACTTTCTCATACTTTCTCGAAATTTTCCACCAAGCTCATTTTGAAGGAAATTCAATTCTCTACAACTTCATGTCTCACAAGAATGTCCAAAAATGCTTCATTTGAGAGGTATAGCTCAAAACATTACAGTCATTTTCAAAGTCAACAAAAGTCAACTTTTGATTTGAAGATATATTGAGCATGGTAACTCAATTGAGATGAAACCAAAGACATTGTTTAGAGGACTCTTAGAGCTTTCCAAAAGTCCAAGAACACTCAAAAATATGGAAAATTGAGCAAGTTACACCATCCACAAGTTGGGCAATTTTGAAAGAATGCACAAAGAGAGATACTTCAAAAATCAAATCTTTTGCAAATGGGCCTACTTTTCTTCATCCTAACTTGTTCCTCATACAATTAGGAATGGCCAAGCCAATGCCACGAATTTTTGATTTATTTTTCTATTTAATTTGTAATTTATTCATTTAAATGCAAATTAAATCTTAAAATAAATTATAAAATCAAAATTAATTGGAAGATTGATTTTATTGCTTTCTTGTGATCCAATCAACCCATAAATGCCACAATTTGAAATTAGATCAAATTTGGCAAGATTGGATTGAAATTGGACAAAGTTTGAAAATTTGATTTCATGAGAATATCAAATTTGATTTCCATTGAATATTGATTAATTCTTTCCAAATTCATCCCAAATCCATCCAGCATATACTTGATGCATCTCAATTGCAAGGGACGGAAAAATTGCTCTACAAACCCTATTCCAAAGTTCAAAAATCCGTGTGTTTGAAACTGGTAACCCGAGTTTTGCTTGATTCAACCCATTCAAGCCGTCCATTACATTCCTTGAGGTCTCGAGTCGATCAGACTCTTACATCATTCAAAACCATCAAGAATCAAGCAATCCAGTTTCGGTTTGTTCTTATTTTCCAAATTCGATTATCAATATTCATGCATTATTAACTTGTTTTGATTGTTGGTTTGTGTTTAGAATCGAGTTTGCAAGCTTTACGGCCACCATTAGATTTCCATGGCACGAATCGTGTTATGCCATGATTAGGGTTTGGTATCGAATTAGGGTTTCTCTATCTGAGGAAAAATTGGCCAACAAGACCTATACCATTAAACTCGGATGACACGAGGAATCGAACCATGGTTTCAAACGTAATTTATATTATGTGTCTGCATTTTGATATTAGCCAGGACATAAGCGTCGAAGGAAGGCCGACGTTTTTGAAAATTCAAAGGTTGAAGATGGTGGATGGCGCGAGGAGATCAGAGGCGGCGCGTGCTATTTTCAAATCATTCCGTTTCAAACAGTTGACACACTTGGCTCGGTTGGTCGGCGTTGGTTTTCAAAGTTTGAGCATCATGTCACGAGTTCGATCCACCGAGACCGTTTTGCTATTTTCTTTTCCAAGTTCATTATTTTCATATTTTCCATATTTCAATATTTTCCATTCATTTTAATTGTTTTCATGATTTTTATTCTGCATTAAAAATTACCAAAAACATTTTTTCTTTTTACATTATTTTCATAAAAATGCTTATTTAATTTAATAAATTTAAAAATATAATTGCATGCATATTTATTTTATTTTTAATTTTGCATTTAATTCACTTTTAATTGCATTTTAATTATTAAAACTTTGCCAAAAAATCCCAAAAAATTATTTTAACTTATTTATCTTATTTCCGATGTAGTAATTTTCTCATATTAAAACTTGCATTTTTTCTAACTTTTTCTCTTATTTCGATTTCATCATATTTTCCGATCTCTTATTCTTTCACAGGTTGTTCCGATTCGGACGTTTTCTTTTCATCATTCTATTTTTTTTCCCAATAATGTAATTGTTCATGGGTTGTAATAGTTTAATTTAGGGTTTTATTTTCCGCATTTTAAATTATGTATCTGCCCCAAAGCCTTGTAATAACGTAGGTTTATCTTTCGCACCTTTACATTTCCGCTTTACATTCCGCATTTTACTTTCCGCACTTTATCAATTGCTAGTAATTAGGCGTGTATGGCAAGATAATAATTGGACATAGCTCACACTAATCTTCAAGATAGTATATTACGAATTCAACACACTTCTTTCACACGCATTAGGGTAATTCTCTCGATGCCTTTAATTCAAAATGGTCAAGTCCCTCGAGCGTAGAGGTATTCTAGCACCGTTGCCTTCAAACAAATCATCATAATCCCTTCGATACAAAGATCATAAGACCCACGATGTCGCCTCCGAATACATGATCTTGACCCTCGATTGTCGCCTACGAAAATGATGATAGTCCTTCGAATGTGCTAGGATACTTCCTACGAGTTGCTATGACCATCCGATGTCCCTTCGAATGTCCCGCTTACATCCAACGAATGGAGCTACCTACCAACTAATGGTATGGCTAGCGCTATTCTAAAGGAATTAAATGCAACGACCAATTACGAGTGGGTAAATAAGTCTTTAGTTGCTTGCTCTAAACCAAATGCTTTTCACACCACACACTTTTTTTCAAAGTTCAAATTCTTTTCAAAACGAAACATTTCCGAACACTTTGTATACACTCCTACATGAGTCATTACAAAGTCAAAGCGAAATGCCTCTTTCAAAACATTTTTGTCAAATACACAGAAAGCAATTTTAAAAAGTGATCTAGAGCAACTAAGAGCCCGTAGAATAAACTGCGGATGGAAAGGGGTGCTAATACCTTCCCTTTTCATAACCATTCTCCCGAACTCAGAATCTAACGAAGGTCTTTTTCTGTTACTTTTACCTTCCCTTAATTGGATAAAAATAAAAGTCGGTGGCGACTCTTGCTATCCGCACATTTGGATACAAAAATCCTACAAAGTCAGTTCACCGTATTACAAAGCCGCTTTCCATTCATTCTCAGCCATATAGGCCGAAATCCTTTCAAAGAAGGAGGACTCAGTCATGAGTAGGGTTGTCGAACTCCCAGCCTGGTGGCCGTCTTTGCGAAGTGTCTTCGACTCTTTCGTCCCCCTTAATTATTTTCCTATCCCAGTACATGTCATCATGGCGAAGGGTCATATAGTAGTGGGCATCCCTTGTTTCGTTCATTTCGTCACTAGGGGTACAAGGGGCTATTCGTGCCAGGTACTTGTCATAATTCCTTTGTTGACCAAATTGATTGTCATGAAGTAACTGTCGCTTGATATTCTCAACTATACCATCTTCTCTCCAGAACTAACCTTTGGTGCATTGACGAAGGCGCTCCTCGCCATGAATCCACTCTTCCTAGCGGTTATAATTGGCCTTCTCTTGATCACCATGAACATGGTGGGCTGCACTCGATCCAACGGTTAAGTCCACTTGCACCACTCCTAACGTTTGACCTACTTTCCTTCATAGTTGGATAGGACCATGCTGTGTGGTTTGACATCACTCTCTTGAATTCCTAACTTTTTCAACATGAATTGAGGCATTAGGTTAACTGCCGCGCCTCCATCTACTAAAACCTTGTTCACCCCATGGGCTCCACCCTTTGCTCGAATGAACAATGGCTTCAAATGATTCTTCATTGCTGGCTCTGGGTGCTCGAAGAAAGTGTTCTGCTCTTCGACCGCGCCGTTATCCATTACATAGTAGCAAACTGGTCTGTGCTTCATCAAGTCTATGGTATCCTCTTCCTCATGCTCTTCGATTTCGGTCTCTTGGCCAAATTCAGATGGTAGTACAGATACCACATTGCAGTTTAAATTGAGTGATGACTCCCCCTCCGGTTCGAAGTTATCTGTCAGCATATCCTCGTCTTCTTCTGGACTTGGAGTGTATTCTTTCGATTCATCCGTTGTGTTTGAGGAGAAAAGTCTCCGACTAGCGGAGGTTTATCTTGTTGATTGTTTGTTGTAATTGGCTTGTTGGTACTTGATACTTCCTTATTCTTTGTCGGCTCCTTTATCGCCAGGCTTCTCTTTCACCTTATTCTTGCCTTCGCCATTGTGATCTAGACATGGGGTTTTCCTTTGTAATTTTCTAGTCTCATTTCTTCCCTCTTGCGGTGTTAAACGCCTCCATATACCATGGCGTGGCGTGCATTTCGCTCGTTGCCTTTCCATTTATCTTTCCCTTATTGGTTTTGACTTGCGCCACTTGTCATTGGTACTACAGGATCTTGAGCGTCACCCTTGAGCACCTCTTGGGTAGGGACTATCAGACTTTCGGAGTATGATTACCCTCAAGTGTTGACTCATTTGGCCAACCTCCTTGTGATTCCGGCGGGGAAAAGGATAGTTTGAGCGCTCGGCTATATTACGGTCATATGTTCTTTGAGCACCTTGGGCCGTCGGGCACTTGGTTGCCCCTTTGTGACAGCACCACGAACTCAACAAACTTTCCCGGCTAAACATCTAAATAATTGGTTATCTTGGCGAATTTACTCGATTCGAGCCCTTTGTTTCCTTTCAAACTCTGCGGCAATCCTCGGTTGCATATGATCTGCATCTTGGACAAAGCATCATTTCTTGTGGCCAATGTGAGATATTCTTTGAGGTGGTGTCTAGCCATCCTCTATTTTGTATTTTTCTTTTTCGAGGTATCTTTCCATTTCCTGCATCTCAGAACAGGGTCTCTCCAAATCCACCATATTGACATCCACATCTTCACCTTTTCCAACATCATCTCCCCATCCTGATGGTTTGACGTCTTTGATCCGAATCTTTGAACTCTCTAGGGCAGAGTATTTTACCAGATAATCAAATTTTCCACTGGGTTCCCCTAAGGTATCCCAGACTTTCTTCTGAGGAATGCTACCATCTCTATCCTCCCTTTTTGTACCATCGTCTCCCTATCCTGTGGGCTTGACATCTTCGATTGGGATTTTCGAACTCTCTGGAGCAGAGTATTTTACCAGATAATCGAACTTCCCACTGGGTTCACCCAAGGTATCCCAAATATCTTTCTTAGGGGAGGGTTGTTTTGTAATCTGTACTCTCTCTAGTTTGAGCCTTAGGCCTTCAGTAGCCTGTACCAACTCTCGCCTCTGGCTTTCCTGGCCCTCAGTAGCCTGGATTTCTTTCGAAACTACAGATGGCGCTGGTTCGATCGAAGTCTCTGTTTGTTTGTGGATGTCTTCAGTGACTCCATTATTGACTTCGGCCAACACCCGACTTTCACTCTCAGTGCTTTCCTCTTTCGATGTAGCGGCACCTTGGTCTGCTTCCACCATATTAATTTCTCCAATGCTCGAGGGCTCGGAGTAGTTGGTGTCTGCAATGTCCAGAGGGTCTTCATCTACTTTCATTTTTGGTTTGTCAGCAAACTTTAATCTGTCTTCCTTAATTGCGTTTTGAATCAAATCCCTGAAAAGAAAACACTGTGAGGTTTTGTGGCCTAGAAAACTATGATATTTACAAAACCCTCTTTTCTTTCTTTGATCTAAATGAGGTATTTTGACATTTGATGGCACAATTAATTGGCCATCTTTGACAAGCAAATCGAAAATCTCATCACACTTCATCACATCGAAGGTATATACCTTCTTTGGGAACTTATCACTTTTCTTATTTTCGACAATTTCTTTCCCTTTGGTGGGAACTAATAGTTTACAAGAGTAAGGTGGAGCCTATTTCAACTCAGCGAGATCTATTTCGACCTCTTCGAATTCAGGATATTCTTCGACTTCCTCAGTTTCGACATAGGAAACTCTTTCTTTTTTATTACTTTTGAAAGCCCTGGCCTTTTCAGCCTTTAGTCTTTCGACTTGTCGAACCCTATCTGCTAACTGAGCCATATCCCTCAAGTATTGTGTATCTAATTTCTTTCTAATAGAATAGTCCAGGCCACCAGCGGCCATTTCGACTAACTCATGTTCGGGAACTACTGTGAAACATCTTGATTTCAAGAGTCTAAACCTATTTAAGTACTCATCTATGGGTTCAGTAAACTTCCTCTTAACACTTGCTAGTTCCTTTAGACTTATCTTGGATTGTCCCATATAAAATTGTTCATGGAATAACCTCTCCAAGAGGGTCCAGGTGTCTATCGATCCAGGAGGCAAAGTGGTAAACCATGTGAAAGCATTTTTAGTGAGGGAACTTGGGAAATATTTAATTCTAAGGTTCTCACTATTTGCTATGTCTCCTGCTTCGGTCAGATATCTGGCTATATGTTCGACCGTTGACTCATTAGTATCTCCAGCAAACTTTGTAAACTTAGGGATCTTGTATCCCCTTGGTAAATCAGTATGCATTACATAATCTGCTATAGGAGAGGCATAATTTGGCCTTCTAATCCCTGTATTAATACCGTTTTGGGCCATAATCCTCTCTATCATGGTGGTTAGGTTATTCTCTGCCAAGATATTGTCATTTCGAATTCTATGGACAACTGCATCAGCATCTTGGTTTCGACCCACCATGACAACTCCTCTAGGTTGTTCTTCTCGAAACAGTGGGGCTTCTAATCTTTCGACCCTTGCCCCTGGTTCCATCATTCCCCTTTGTGGTTCCTCTCGAATCACTGGGGCATCTAATCTTTCGACCCTTGCTAGTGGTTCTATTAATCCTCTTTGTGGTTCTTCTCGAATCACTGGGGCAACCACCCTTTGTACCCTTGCCCCCAAATTAACCCCCTCTTTAACTGGCCTATAAGGTGGGTCATCAACAACTTGTTCGATGATAGGTATGTTCGCTCGAACCAATGCCTGGTTCTGCCTACGCCTCTCCGGCGGAGCGAAGAAATCTGCTATTCGACTCATATTATCTGCGTTTTCTCTGTTTGTCACAGTTACATTTTGCACTATTGGGGCAAAGATTTCTTGCATAGTTTGCACTAACACTCCTATCATATTATGGTTACTATCATCCATTAACTGCCTAAAAGCTATCTGATTTTTTGTGGTTAGGATAGGCAATGCACTATAACCTACTGACCCTTGGTTATTTGTCATGAATTGGTTAGCCCCAGAAGCCGACCTTAATTATGGTGACGTGGTCGAAGTCGAAGTTTGTAAACCTGCCATAAAAGATGTTGGAATCCCATAAGGGGGATTTCTGGGTCTATTACTATCAAAACTGGGCGGTCTCGTTGGTGGTGGGGTAGCGAAATGAGTTTGTGTCCCAGTTTGTGGGACAGATCCCCCAATATAACCAGTGGTCCCTGTATTTCCTAGGGTCGAATTGTTTATTGACATGCCACTTGTTCCATTCGTGGCCATATTACTGGTCGAAGATGCAACTGACTGTGCATTCGAAGGGATCGCGCTGGATGTTCCCGTCGAAACAGACGCACTGGTGCCTGTTCCATGTGGGGCGTTTTGTTCCCCTTGTTGATTATTTGGATTAGACATCCTATTATTTCGTTTTCTTCTGGGTAAGGGTTGGTTACTATTATTTATTCTACCACTCCTAAGGTTCATATACCAATGAACTTTGTTTACTCAGAAGGACCGTTTATAATTTTTATGTCTTATAATCCTTATTTTTAATTTGTAACGACCAATCTGTCCCACTGGGCGTGCCAATTTGTTCACAGTGATTTCTGGTGAAACAACCGCTAGTCTTTCAAACTATCAAATAAGCGTTATAATTGTTATTCAATTCCTCTGGTAACTTGCAGGATCGACTAGATTGATCCTAGGGGGTATTGGTTGTTTGTATAGAATTAATAATAAAATAAGGATTCAAGTTTAAGGCTTATATTTAGAGTGTTTTATATAGGTCCAATGTATTTCGATCACGACATTCAGTAACTTAATGCCATGATTAAATAAAGAAACATAATATTGACTTAAATGAGTAAATAAACAAAGATTCCATTTACAAAAGAAATGTAAGTGCAGAAATGCTTAAATGACTTTTAAATATAAAAGACTTTTTAAAAGTAAAGGCATGAAATGTAAAAGACAAGAATGTAGAAACAAGTATGTAAAAGCTTTTTGGAAAGTAAAGGATTTCGAAATGAGAGAAACGTTTGAATGCAAGGAAAGTTAAATGACTTTGAATGTAAAGAAGTTAAAAGACATTGATGCAGGATAAAGATAAACTGGAAAGATAAAGATACATTATTGAATAATAAAAGTTTTGGTGCAATCATACGTACATCATTCGAGCATTCGTTTCCCTAGCCATGTGGTATTTTGAATGTTTACTGAATTTTTGTACAATAGATATGACACACGAAATCCTAACACTAAGACTCCTATTTATACTATTTCGACCATAACGGTATGACTTATGAGGTCTTGCCACGTTCAGGACATGCAGAGCATGGCGCCTCTCTTGCTTCCACGCGTCTTCGAACCGTCTCCAGCGCATACATTCTAACTTCCAATTATCCCGCTCGCGTTTTGAATTTCAAATGCCTTGACCATTTCGAAACTTGCTTTACATATATCAGCATAATTTCCATTCGAAGCTCCAAGTTTCAGTAGGTCCATTCGAAGAGCCAATTCTTTCATCCCGAACTATGACATTCACTTTGTTCCAACGAATACTGACATTGTTTCGTTTCGAGCTCAATGATTCCTATTCGAATCACAGATATCAAAATCTTCAGCCAACAGGTGGGCCATTACATTCCATATCAAAACAATAACCATTCATCTTATGACCTGCTTGGTGTGCTCCACATGTCCCACTGTGTACGCTGGATAAGGCTAAGTATGCTTTGTTTCCCCCTAAACATTTAAGCAAGATCCCCTCTGGAGTTTTTTTGAACAATTTGTTCCCTATTAAGACATAGGATAACGCTCTATATTTGATTTTTCTTTCTATGTCTATCGAAGGGTCTTTCAAATAATTTATTATTGGACTTCGCCAATTTGTGTCTGCCAAAGCATTTATAGCCAATACTTCAAATTCTTCTCTATTGGCACATCTTAATTTAGAATTTTCTAAATCTGATGGGGATAAATTAGTAGCCATTACTCTCCCTCTTATTTCGATGGAATATTGGAGCTTTTCCTTGGACACCTTATATCTTGAGGCTATTTGAGCCAAATTATTTGCCTCTTGATTCTTTATCCTGGCAATATGTTTGATATTTACATATTCAAACTTCTTGAGTAATCTATTGGCAATAATGAAATACATGATCAAATTTTCTTTTATACTGTTATACCCCAAAATTTTCCCTCTTACTTCTCAAGACAACTCACATATCCATACTCAAGGATTTCACAAGGGTTGACCAGACAAACCCTCTCCTAAGCAATCAACCCAAACTAGGGTTTTGCTATTCTCAAGTTAAGATGGGCTTCCAATGCTCCAAGTGATCATCATATCTCATCATATTGTTCAAGGGATCACCATGTCAAGTTTCAAGCCTTACAAGTCCAAATTGCTCAAATGGTTGAGAATAAGATGTATTGGACAAAAAGTCAACTGTGGTCAACATACAGTCAAACTTCATAATTTTTGGTCAACACCAACATTTTGAAGTAATATTCATCATTTGATCAAGGGTTGATCATGATTCCTCAAGAAAAGTCAAGATTTGATCAAAAGTCAAAGTTTCCAAATTAGGGCTTCTCTAAACAAAAGTCAACAGAAATTTGACCAAGCATAACTTTCACATACTTCATCAGAAATTTCTCCACCACAACTCATTTTGAATAGACTTCAATTCTCTACAACTTCATGTCTCACAAGCTTAGGCATGAAATAGTTCATTTGGAAGATATAGATCAAGACATATAGGTCCTTCTAGAAAAGTCAATAAAAATCATCTTTTTGCAAAGAAGTGTCCATGAGCATGGAAACTCCAATGAAAATGAAACCAAAAAGGATGCTTATAAGACATCTTGAGATTTCTAAAAAGTCCAAGAACACCCAAAAATATTGAAAAATGAGCAAGATACAAATTGTACAAGTTGAGCATTTTTGAGCAGGTGCATAAAGGAAAATACTTGACAAATCCAAACATTTTTCAAATGGGCTTATAATTTTATGATCCAAACTAGATCTTAACATTATCTATGGTCCTTATGCACTTTTCCACGCCTCCTTCCCAATTTATTTGATTTATTTTGGAATTAAAGCATTTAAATCCAATTTTAATTAAGTAAAATACAAAAGCAAGGTCTAAGACAAGTTGGGCTTGATTTCTACTTGTCTTGAGGACCAAGGAAGCTCAAACAAACTACCAAATTCGTGCAAGACTTCATAGGCAAGATTAGAGACCAAAAAAGACAATATTTGGTCTTTATTTCCAAGGAATTATACCTTAACCAATGCAAGATTTTTCCTTCTTTGGTTGACCTAATTTCACTCTTATATAAATACTCAACAACCTCAGATGCTCAAGACCACGAATACTTGCCTCCACAGCAACCCTATATCTTTCAAAATTTTCAAGAAAACTAGGGCAGATCGAAAATCCATTCATAGCAGCACTCAAACCAAATCAAGCGTTGCATTGTGTTCTTGAGACCTACAAGAGTCATTCCCAATCATTCTTGAAGCTTACAACACGCTGAAACTCTCCATCCAATCCTCACCGATTTGCTTATTTCTCACGATTTCAAACTTTTAATTCATGATGTATTAATCGTTTCAATGCATATACATGTGTTTATAATCATGCTTGGGTTTGTTTAGATCCATCGTTGTGAAGTTTTGATGCAGGAATAGTGTTCTGCCATGATTAGGGTTTAAAGCTTGAGGAGCTTCGTATTCCATGATACAAGCCTTTTCAGTGAAAACTAACATCACCATGGAAACAGCAGGGTCTAAATTAGTCGATCTGGGCATTTTTCTTTTGCATCTAACGTTGATTTTGCAGGTATGGAGATTCTCCTCGTCGGAGAAGGTGACTGGAGGGTTGACTCCGGGGCCGTTGATATTCTTTGACTCAGGCGAAGCTTGCGCATCGTGATTGGTTTGGTTCAAACAGACTGGGGCCCACGCGTGCTTGGTTTAAAAAAAAAATCAGACACTTGATTTCATACATATATTTATGGTTGCAATATTGTAATTGGATGTATTACCGCCCCAGCGGTTACCAGCACGCTCTTAAGTCTCTTGCCTTCTCTAAGGTCGCGGGTTCAAACCCCACCTTTTGCTCATTTTTTTACAATTTCAGATTTTCGTGCAGGTGACATATACATACAAACGGAAGCGTGATATGAACACGATAAACAGATGGATGAATGGTAAAGTTTTGAACCAATGACCTCCAAGTCACGGGTTCAAACCTCAGAAGGTCCAACTTAATTTTTTGTCACTTGTTTCTCTAACACTTTCCAATTTCTTTTATTTTCTTCACTTATTTTAATTTCTTTCAAAACAAAAACTAATTTAACTATTTTCTAAAATCCTAAAAAATGTTTAAATTTAGATTTAGGTTAATAAAACCTTTATTTAATTTTTAACACAAAAACATTTTCTTTTTATTCACATTTTCAATTATTTTTCTAATTAAATGTTAATTAACATAGAATTAGGTTTTCTACATTAAAATCAATCCAAAAATATCAAAAAATATTCTTTTCTTTGCAATTAGGATTTAGACATTTTCTTTTATCATTAGACATTTTTCTACAATTTATTTCTTTTATTTCGCATTTAAATATTAGAAATTGATGTATAGGTCGCAAGGATATATTTGTAATAGCGTAGGATTTATTTTCCACACTTTACTTTCCGCACCACCTATTATGTATCTGCCCCAAAGCCATGTAATAACGTAGGACCTTTACATTTCCGCATTTACTTTCTGCACCTATAAACTGCTAGTAACTAGGCGTGTATGGCAAGACAAAATCAATCTAGATCACTAATACAAGACAAAATATCTGAAAACAATACACTTTTCTCACACATGCACCCCCTAGGGTATTCTCTCTCGTTGCCTTACGAATTATGGTCAACTCCCTCAAACGTAGGGGTATCTTAGTACGGTTGCCTACGAAATATCATCACAGTCCCTTCGACTTAAAAGATCATAGTCTCTCGATGTTGCCTACGAATACATGATCTCGTCCCTCGATTGTTGCCTACAAAAAGTGATGATCGTCCCTACGAATGTGCTAGGATACTCCTACAAGTTGCCTTCTATGACCATCCGATGTCCCTACGAATGTTCCATTACATCCAACGAATATGGTTACCTACCAACCAATGGTATGGATAACGCTGTTCTAAAGGAAGGTAAAATAACATGGAAACGACCGTTCTGAGTAGGTAATAGACTCTTAATTGCTTGCTCTATCAAAAAACTTTTTACACCTCACACTATCTTTCAAAAACATTTTCAAAACACTTTGTATACATTCCAGCGTGAATCATTACAAAGTCTTTCCAAAACGAAACATTTCCAAACACTTCGTATACATTCCATCGTGAATCATTACGAAGTCAAAGCGAAATGACTCTTTTCAAAAATCTTTTCAAACACACACACACAGAAAGTAATTAGAGTGAGCTAAAGCAATTAAGAGCCCGTAGATAACTACGGATGGAAATGGTGTTAATACCTTCCCTTTTCATAACCAACTCCCTTACTAAGAATCTAAACAAAGGTTTTTTCCTGTTCTTTTCACCTTCCCTTAATTGGATAAAAGAAAAGTCAGTGGCGACTCTTGCTATCCGCAACATTTGCGATCAAACGCAAAACAAACAAAGTCAGTTCTCCCACCGTGTTACAGAACTGGCGACTCTGCTGGGGAAATAAAAGAGAGTTTACCTTAGGGTCTTTAGATCACTCAAAATTGTTTGATTTGTATGCTTTACTTTTAAGGGTTGCTTGGGTATTATACTTGTGGGGGATCCTACACCCGGATCCAGGTTTCCTTAGGTAAGTAGCAATAAATCGTCGCGACCGTTAGGCGTATACCGAAGCGGTCAACATGATTGCGACGTTAGTGCGACACTTTGGATGTCCCGATGCTCCTCATGTCTAGTTGAGGAAAGTATTTGGCGTCTGTGTGGTGTCATCAACACTAACTCAACTTTTAGAACCCTAATTGACCCATCTTGGCAATTAGAAGGTAGTGAGATGGCCGGCTTTGGTGCAAACTAAGGTTGGTTGATACTCGATGCTACGCTCATTAAGATCCGACTTTCGGGATGTTTCGGTCGACCACTTGGTAGTCGTATTGAAATAAAGCCTATGAGAAAGATCATTGATATGAGATTCCTAGAACCCAGTTACTATTATAGGACAGGATGAACCCACTCAAACTTTGGTAGGGTAGACACCTATACCTCATGCAAGCCTTAAACCTAGGGCTATTGTGTGAATTGTTTGTGCTTGCTACTTGCTTAATCATGACATCATGACATCATAACATCGCATCATCATATCATTTCTAACTATTTCAAGGACCTAAGAATTTATCTTTGCTCTGTTTTGTTGGATTATGGCTTCCAGAAAAACTATCTGAATCAACTTCATGGGTATATCTTCTCAACTCAAAGAATTGGTTTCGGAAATTCCCGATCATGCTCAGTTCATCAAAAGACATGGTTATCTGCTTGACTTGGTTATCTCTGGTTTTGAAGAAAATATGATGCACATTTTATTCCAGTTCTTCGATCCGAAACATCAATGCTTTACATTCCTAGATTATAGTTGGTACCTACCTTGGAAGAGTTCTCTAAGCTACTTGGGATGCCTATCCTTGATCATATACCATTCACCGGTTCATAAAAAGCTCCGAAGTATGAAGACATCGCATCAACGTTACATCTAAAGCGGTCAGATATTGAAGCTAATTGGGAAACAAGAAGCAGAGTTAAGGGTTTGCTTGGTAAGTTTCTGATAAAGAAAGCTCGAGAATTCCTCAAAGCTATGAGTTTCCATGCAATCGAAGACATTGTGGCCTTACTAATCTATGGCTTGGTGTTATTTCCTAATCCAGATCAGTTCATAGACGTGAACGCCATCAAGATATTCCTTACTCATAATCCAGTGCCTACCCTACTTGGGGATATTCTGCATTCTCTCCACACTCGTACTATCAAACGAAAAGGAACTCTCATGTGTTACATACTGTTACATTCCAGGTGGTTTATTTCGCACCTTCCTCAATCAGTAATGAAGAACGAGCAAAGATTGAAGTGGTCTCAAAGGCTAATGTCACTCTCTCATTCAGATATTCGTTGGTGTCTCTTTCCTCAAAAGGACTTCACTTTCATTGAGCGTTGTGGGGAATTCCCTAACGTACCACTCCTTGGCATAAGGGGAGGTATCACTTACAATCCTTCTCTAGCTCTATGTCAGTTTGGTTATGCTCGAAGAGATGGTCCTCATGATATGCTTCTCCAAGATATTGTGTTTGACTACAACAACGATCTCCAGAGCTATCATCGAAGATTTGTGCACGCTTGGGGCATGGTAAAGAAGACTGATACCAAGACTTGGGGCACAAAAATTCCATTCCTTGGGAACCTTACTTCAAATGGGTGCGAGCTCGAGCTCAAAACCTCATGATGCCATTTACACATGTGCTACCAGTGATCATGGAACCTGTTGCTATAGGTGACGAACCCTATACCGTTCTCCATCCAGACATGCCTACTGATCTTGAAGACTTGAAAAGATCTTGGATTCAGCTTAAAGAAGAAAGGGATACATTCGAAGCTTAGTGCTATGCAAGCGAGAAGAAAGTGCTAGAGTTGACAAAGCTACTTCACGAGGAGCGAAACATAAATACTTACTTCAACATAAAGAGGAAGCGCCCATGGGAGACCTAAGCTCTAGGAATTTCTTTTTATTTGTTAAACTCTCTTTTGTACTTGCTAAAAGTAAACTAATAAAAAGTTTTCTCATGCTTGTCTAACAAATTTAAATTCCTAAAGGTCCTTGAAAACATTGCATTACATTGCATAAACATCGCATATCATGGCATGACATTTCATAACAGGTACATTGAAGACCAGTTTTCTTATTTTCTCGTTGTTTATCACCACAGGAAATGGCTCTTGAACAGACTGTCAAAGATCTCCAGGCTCAGAATGCTCAATTCCAGGAGATGTTCACCAACTTGGTCCAAGGACAGAAAGATCTGAAAGAGCTCATCACTAAGAAGAATCTTGAAGACAACAAGGATGGCCGATTTGAACAAATGCAAGCTGAGATAGCAGAGATGAGAATCCAAATGATGGGTCAAATGGCTCTTATCCAAAACTTAGCTCGGGGGCAAGAAGAATTGAGAGTCTTCATCAACGAGTTTCTCAAGTTCGAAGAGAACTGAATGGTACAAACCACTAGAGTTGGGGATCCAAGCGTCAACCAACCTCCAATGAGACAAAAGCTGACTTTTTCACAAGAAAGAGGCAAGTCCACATTGCTTCGCTAACAACAACAAGGTAATCAGCAAAAGCAAGATACATCCAGGAGACAATTTTCCAAGATCAACATGTCGTTGTCTCAAGCATTACAACACATGTTGAAAGCAGAGTTCATTACTTTGAATAATCCTCCTCAGCATGTCAATACTTCCTCTCCAAAGTACAATCCTGATATAAGGTGTGCATACCACTCCAACAGCCCAGGGCACGACACCAACAACTGTTGGGCATTGAAGAACAAGATTCAGGATCTGATTGATGAAAGAGTTCTCAACTTCACGCAAGATGGTCAGATTGAATTTTTCTACCATCCATCAAATATCAAAACTACAAGGTGTGAAATCTTAAGTGACGATTTCATGCGAAGATGCTTTCTTTCATTTGAATTTTTAGTTGTAATTTCTTTTGTTTACTTGAACGTTTATCCTTATGTCAAACTTTGGTTTTTCACATTAATGCATTGTGCGTGTTTGTCTTGAAATAATCCATTCGTTTCACTATTTTTAAATTGTGTTTTCTTACCTTTTGTGATATTCAACTCTTGTTAAAGCAGTAAGCCTTTAGAGGGAGGATGACGAAGACTATACCATAACTTCTTACAGTATGCTTTCAAACAGATTGTGCTAACGATGTACAGGCCTTGTTTCAATTCCCAAACAGTGGAGATATAAGGAAGTTAATCTCTATTCGACCCCTTTGATCCTAAGAAGTAGAAGTTTTCTTTCTTTACGCAAATTGAAACCCTTAATCATAACCCAGGGCAGGGTAGTTTCTCGGTTAATCTAAATGTGCAGTCAATCACGACAAGTAATGTCGAAGTTATCCTTCTAAGTCAAAATCTGATGAGGGTTTCCTTGTGATCATTAAGTCAAGCAGTCAATATCTATCAAAAGAAAAGCTCGCTAAGTCAAAAACCTATGAAGGAGACTTAAGAGAAAAATGAGACATCCCGCTGACTTTAGCCTCAAAACAAACAGTTCAGGCAAAAGTTAGGGATAACAAAGTCAAAAAGAGAGGTCACTACAAACCCTCAACAATAGAAAAAGGTTACAAAAATGGTGACTGTCTTTTCAAATAAACTTCCAATTTCTAAGCCATCACCAAATGTAAGTGTTGCAATTCCAAGGATGCACAGTTAACTGAACATAGGACTGAAGGACATCACGGAGATTGGGTTGGGCACAAATAAATTTCGAGCCTTTATCCTTTGTTTCTTAAACCCTGAACCAAGCCACGTTATAACCCTTAAAAGTCCTAACTGAAGCATCGTTAGTTCGAAAGTGTACTGTTATAAAAAGGTATCCTGACTCCTGTAAGGCTTACTATAATTCATGAGTTGATATCATTTTGCTTACAAATTTCGTTTTACTAAAAATGCATTTTTACAAACTTCAAGACAGACACGAGCTTTGCATTTTAATACCACTGTTTGCATATGACTAAATGTTTGACAACAGAGGATTTTGCATGACGAATATTCAATGAATGAAGGTCCTCCCAATGGGAAAATTACTACAAATAAAGACATATCTGGTACTAAGCCTTTCCAATTAAGGGGCATAACATGCCATCATCCAACTCATCTGGGGCAATCAGGTCAAGATTCAGAGAATCTCTCAAAAATGCTGAATAGCCAGGGGCATAACCTACATCTGAATTACTCAGGGCATGTTACAGTGATCACAAGTTTCAGCAAAAGCCATTGAGTTACTCGTCTGTGCCAGTAGTATCAGATGGTGTCAAGCATCATCCTTCTATAACATTCCTCAAAAAACTACTTGAGAAGGTCAAGACTATCAGAATTTCTAAATCTAGCAACCCCCACGTACACAGGGGCATATCTCGACAGGTGCTACGACGCTCACTACCATGAATGGCGAAGACTTCCCGCACCCTGTGGACGCAGACATAGTCAAAAAATGCTACACATAAATGAGACCTGCTAGGTCGACTGGCCTAGGCAAAAATAAAGGACAGATATACAAAAAAATGTACACCCGGCAAGTCGAAAACCTATAAAGGTGGCTTGGGCAAAAAAGGGTATCCCAGTAGACTAAAAACCCGAAAGGGCGGTCTAGGCAAAAGTTAGGGATTCAAGCGTACGACTATGTCTCGTCCAGATCACCTACTTACATCATCGAGATTCAAATAGCACAAACCAGTTCAATCATTTACTACAGGCTCTAGGAATTGAGACGACGACTAAAGTCTCCAATACATCCCCACAGAGCCATCTCTCCACCTACAAAGATAAATCTTCTCCAACGAAGTACTACACTGTCTAACATATAAATTTCCATCAGCTTTAAATGATCCTATTAGACTGATCGCCTCAAGTGATCCCATATAAGTTTCCATCATCTTTGAATGATCCTATCAGACTGATCGCCTCAAGTGATCCCATATAAGTTTCCATCAACTTTAAATGATCCTATCAGACTGATCGCCTCAAGTGATCCAAATAAGTTTCCATCAGCTTTAAATGATCCTATCAGACTGATCGCCTCAAGTGATCCCATATAAGTTTCCATCATCTTTGAATGATCCTATTAGACTTATTGCCTCAAGTGATCCCATATAAGTTTCCATTAGCATTAAATGATCCTATCAGACTGATCGCCTCAATTGATCCCAATAAGTTTCCATCAGCTTTAAATGATCCTATCAGACTGATCGCCTCAAGTGATCCCAATAAGTTTCCATCAGCTTTAAATGATCCTACAAGCCTCGTCAAGCTTTAATGACCCTATCGGCGCCACCACCCCATGTTCAGTCTCCAAGCAATAACGAATCATTTCACATCATCCTCAGCAAGGTCTATGCGCAAGATCCCCAGCCGAGTATTTCTCAACCATTTATATTCTTCTAGGCAACATTAATATCCAGACTCGAAACTTGGTCAAATAGTGCATCGGAGGAATCAGAATCATCCTCTCTTATTCCCCAACCAGGGTTTTCAACACCCCCATCCTCAAGCAGACATCAAGAAATATCCAGCAGAAGATTCCTATCTTCTTCAAGATGGATATGTTTTGAAATACAACATCTATATTCATACATCTACATAAAAGTCATAACATATGCATACATCATAGTAATATTGTCATACATTCGCATGCATCATAATCTGCATAAATACTAACCATATCTTGTCAAAAGTTCATTTCCCCAATAGGTAAAAGTCATTTTCCAAACAGAAAGGTCAAAGATTAATGCCCGAAACAAGACGGGAAATCTATCTAAAAGACCACACAAATTATCTCCAGGAAACAGATTATGGATTAACACCCGAAGCAAGACGGGAAAGCTATCCACATCCTGCCAAATATTCACCTCAAGAATAGCCAAGACAAAGGTTTATTCTGACTCTCTCTTATTATCAACATCCCCAGATGGTATCCTTAAGCCCATCTTCGACTACGCATCTTCATCTCTCCAGATGGCATCTTAAGCCCATCTCCGTTGTCTCTTCTACTCAAAAGACAACTACAGAGTCTAGCGTACGACTCAACTTCTCCAAAGGGCATCTTAAACCCATCTCCATTGTCTCTTCTACTCAAAAGACAAATACAGAGTCTAGCGTACGACTCACTCTCCAGTAGCAGCTTCTCCAAATGGCATCTATAAGCCCATTCCAGCGCATCATCAGCTGACGACTGATAAGTGCCAAAATGTAGTTATTTTGTATATACATTTTGTGGCACTTATCCGTTCTTTTGTTGATATTCTTCGAATAAATCCCCCTCTTTTAGTATAAATGTGTACATAATAGAATAATTGAGTTTTTGTATAAATATTGTATCATTTGATAGTTTTTCATCTCTTTTATAGGTATTCAATCATAATTGGAGCATTTAGTAATAAAGTGTCGAAGACACGGCTTCAAACGTGTGATTTGAGCAACTCATCAACGAATAAAGCTCAAAATCAACAAAATAAAAATCATTAATTTGGTTTGTATTCATTCATGGTTAGATAGATCACTGAATAAGCTTTCCAACGCTTCAAACCGGGCTCAATTCCGAGTTACGGTTCTCAAGATACGGCAAAATAAAATCGAAATAGCAGACCGCTTAGCGAATACCGCTTAGAGCGAATACCGCTTAGCGCCCTCGACATCGAATTCTTTAAAAGGGGCTAAAAACACATTTTTAGGTTATGGGTTGGGTATTTTTGAGTCCCAACACCATCACCTTCATATTTTTGATAAATTTGCTTGGAAAACAACATTGGAGCTTGCATTTTGATGATCCAGAGTCGAATCCCTCGTCGATTGGTGTTGACAAACCAAGAAATGTTTGGTTCCTCTTCTTCTCTTCTCTTTGTAATATCTTTTGTTGGGTTTTGTATGTATATCTACTCTAACTCATGTATATTTATCGCCCTTGGCGTTGTATAAAGTTTGCTTTACGAATTTGTGTCGGTGATTATCTTGGGTTTTTACTTTATGTTAGGGATTTGAGCTTTGCTAGGGATAGATTGCTTAGATTCTTACCTAGGATGATTATCTGTTAGTTTCTGAATGCTAGGAATGGGTTTAGATCTAACCTTCACTATAGAGTATCCGAAATTAATGCCTCTGCGTTGGTGAAGTATGCCAGGAATGGGTATGGAGGTGACGCAGTTGACTTCTTTGTTGTCGAGGTATGCCAGGGATGGATATTGAGATGATTTAGGAGGATTCTCAATTTGGGTTAGAAATAGCTTAGATTGTGAGAGGTATGTGGTGACACGGACGAGTATCGTAGGCCGAGTATGACATGGGTGGTAGATTTAAGTCTGTGATGGGTAGTTTACATTCGTTCCGGACAAGTTGTCTATCCTTTATACTTTTTGTTCATTTACTTTTTGTCTTTTATTTTCATTTCTTTTAATCCCAAACTCATTAACGGTAGAATTGTCGAACGACGAATCAATAACCAATCTCTGTGGACACGATACGATATAACCTAACCGGTATATATCACCCAGTAAAATAATACCAACTCTTTGCTTGCCGCTATACCGCCGCAACAACGACACTATTCAATACAACGACGAGTGCAAATTTTCAGGTGTACTCGAGTGTTCAATCATCTTCTACTTTCAGGTCACGAAAGGCAAGCATGCCAATCTAACCCTTCCAATACAAGAAGATTGAACAGGGGAAACTGTTATACCCCAAAATTTGCCCTCTTACTTCTCAAGACAACTCACATATCCATACTCAAGGATTTCACAAGGGTTGACCAGACAAACCCTTTCCTAAGCAATCAACCCAAACTAGGGTTTTGCCATTCTCAAGTCAAGCTGGACTTCCAATGCTCCAAGTGATCATCATATCTCATCATATGCTTCAAGGGATCACCATGTCATGTTTCAAGCCTTACAAGTCAAAATTTCTCATCTAATTGCTCAGATGGTTGAGAATCAACTATATTGGACAAAAAGTCAACTGTGGTCAACATACAGTCAAACTTCATAATTTTTGGTCAACACCAACATTTTGAAGTAATATTCATCATTTGATCAAGGGTTGATCATGATTCCTCAAGAAAAGTCAAGATTTGATCAAAAGTCAAAGTTTCCAAATTAAGGCTTCTCTAGACAAAAGTCAATAGAACTTTGACCAAGCATAACTTTCACATACTTCATCAGAAATTTCTCCACCACAGCTTATTTTGAAGAGAATTCAATTCTCTACAACTTTATGTCTCACAAGCTTGAGCAGAAAATGCTTCATTTGGAAGATATAGATCAAGACATTTAGGTCCTTCTAGAAAAGTCAACAAAAGTCATCTTTTTGCAAAGAAGTGTCCATGAGCATGAAAATTCCAATGAATATGAAACCAAAAAGGATGCTTAGAAGACATCTTGAGCTTTCTAAAAAGTCTAAGAACACCCAAATATGTTGAAAAATGAGCAAGATACAAATTGTACAAGTTGAACATTTTTGAGGAGGTGCATAAAGGAAAATACTTGACAAATCCAAACATTTTTCAAATGGGCTTATAATTTTATGATCCAAACTGGATCTTAACATTATTTATGGTCCTATGCACTTTGCCACGCCTCCTTCCCAATTATTTGATTTATTTTGGAATTAAAGCATTTAAATCCAATTTTAATTAAGTAAAATACAAAAGCAAGGTCTAAGACAAGTTAGGCTTGATTTCTACTTGTCTTGAGGATCAAGGAAGCCCAAACAAACTACCAAATTCGTGCAAGACTTGATAGGCAAGATTAGAGACCAAAAAAGGCAATATTTGGTCTTTATTTCCAAGGAATTATACCTTAATCAATGCAAGATTTTTCCTTCTTTGGTTGACCTAATTTCACTCTTGTATAAATACTCAACAACCTCAGATGCTCAAGACCATAAATGCCTGCCTCCACAGCAGCCCTATATCTTTCAAAATTTTCAAGAAAACTAGGGCAGATCGAAAATCCATTCATAGCAGCCCTCAAACCAAACCAAGCGTTGCATTGTGTTCCTGAGACCTACAGGAGTCATTCCCAGTCATTCTTGAAGCTTACAACACGTTGAAACTCTCCATCCAATCCTCACCAGTTTGCTTATTTCTCACGATTTCAAACTTTTAATTCATGATGTATTAATCGTTTCAATGCATATACATGTGTTTATAATCATGCCTGGGTTTGTTTAAATCCACCGTTGTGAAGTTTTGATAAAGGAATAGTGTTCTGCCATGATTAGAGTTTAAAGCTTAAGGAGCATCGTATTCCACGATACATGCCTTTTCAGTGAAAACTAACATCACCATTGAAACTGCAGGGTCCAAATTAGGCGATCTGGGCATTTTTCTTTTGCATCTAACGTTGATTTTGCAGGTATGGAGATTCTCCTCGTCGGAGAAGGTGACCGGAGGGTTGACTCCGACGCCGTTGATATTCTTTGACTCAGGCGAAGCTTGCGTGGCGTGCAGGCGCATCGTGATTGGTTTGGTTCAAACAGACTGGGGCCCACGCGTGCTTGGTTTTAAAAAAACAAAAATCAGACACTTTATTTCATACATATATTTATGGTTGCAATATTGTAATTGGGTGTATTACCGCCCCAGCGGTTGCCAGCACGCTCTTATGTCTCTTGCCCTTTCTAAGGTCGCGGGTTCGAACCCCACCTTTTGCTCATTTTTTACAATTTTATATTTTTGTGCAGGTGACACATACATACCAACGGAAGCGTGATATGAACACCATAAACAGATGGATGAATGGTAAAATTTTGAACCAATGACCTCCAGGTCACGGGTTCAAACCTCAGAAGGGCCAACTTAATTTTTTGTCACTTGTTTCTCTAACACTTTCCAATTGTAAGTTCCAAATTATATAGATTGACAAAATTTTAATAAAACAAATAATAAGCAGCAACAATGCATTTGTATAGTAGGATTTCTAAGTTATAATCATATATATAATGCCTAAACATGTTGTGTTAAAGAGTTTCAACATCTGGAACAACATGTCACATGAGATGTCGAGACATCAGACATAAGGACATCACGCTATTGAACTGTCAAAGTTTCTTACAGTTTTGTTTTAATTAGTGCAGAATATTCTGGGAATATTATGCACCATATGTGGCGTGACTTTGAAGGCATATGCGGAGGTCCAAGAGCTAAGAAGAAAAATCAGAAGGACCTTGATATTAGTAGAAGTTATCTGCATTTTTCACTATGCAGAAAGTTATTACTGCAAAAGTTTGTTACAGCTTATGCTGTTATTTTGAAGGCCCAAATCCAGTTGGGTAATAGGTTATAAATAAGCAGTTGTAATCAAGTTTTAGTAAGCTTGCCGGTTTCAGAAAGATGTAATCTTTAGGGTTAGCCATGTAAGTGAACCATCCGGATTGTGGGATGGTCACTGATTTGTACCTCGAAGCCTGTAGACAAGAGGATAGTTTTACTTACTCAGAAGTTGTGAAGCAATGAGTTAAGTTGTGTCATTGGAAAAAGCTGTGAAACAATTCCAAGTAGGTTTGTGTCACGTGTGTGACAAGTTTTTATATTGTGTTTAAAGTGTGGTATCTTCAAACTGTATTAGTATCAAAGTACATGATACTGAGGGAGTGAGCAGAGGTTCTCATATCTAAGTGAGGTATCTTAGGTAGAAGGGTTCATTGGGTAGTTTGATTAATTGAGGAGCGTAAACAAGGAAGGTTTACTCTGAATTACTACTACTAATAGTGAACTTCATCCCTGGCTTGGAAGCCCCCAGACGTAGGTTAGTTAAGAGCCGAACTGGGTTATCAATTCCTTGTGTTCTTTATTTTCTGCACTATTATGTTTATCCATGCCTTTTATGTTTTATAATGTCAGATAAGATGTCACGACATCCTGAGTCTGGCCCTAACCAGAATTTCAACAATGATTCAAGTTTTGCCCACATAGCAACTGCAGTTTGCTCCCTGGAGACCTCTCTTAGAACTTTATCCCCGAGGAACAAGATAATGACACTTCTAGCTTTATCCACCATCTCGGTCTTTTGTACATGTGTAAGACCTGCAGGAATCAATGCTTCACTATTCAAAGCATCAATACACTTCTCTTGAATTAAAATTGCTTGCATCTTAATTTTCCACAACCCGAAGTCGTTGTTACTGGAAAATTTCTCGACCTCCCATCTGCCCATGATGCTTAATACCTCTTTGCTCCACGCTCACCGCACCACTTGTTGTGAATCTTGTTGTTAATTACGACAAAATTCAATATCAATTTGTGGGGCAAAGAATAGTAGCAACCAAAATAAATGGTATGCAACAATAATAATTCTTACACAAAAAAATATAACAGAATAAGGCGAGAAAAAAACGAAGGTTTGTTTACCCAGTTCGATCAAACGATCTACTCTGGGGAGAGAGCAACTCTGTAATTCACTATACTCAGAAAGTTGTTACAAGAGATTACAAATGAGTTACAAGAAAATAATCTTCGCCTTCATGTTCCCAAGAACAACCCTGAAGGTGCCCAAGAATTACCGTATTTTCTACCCAAGTGTTTCCCAACCCCTTCAACCTTCAATATATGAATAACTCAAACCCAAGGTGTATACAAGTGTTTCCCAATTTCCAATAGCCTTACCCCAAAGGTTTCCAGAACCTTTGCCTTCTAAGGTTTCGCTTGTGAATAGCCGAAACCCTATACAATGCCTTCAAACCCTTTATTCTCCCTTTTGGTGCAAGCTCTAAGATTGTCACATTTGTAATAATGGAAGAGATACATATTTATAATGGCCAAAATCCACCAAATCCATAACAAATCCAAAATCATATCTCCTTAATTATTAGAATAAAATATATTATTATAATCTTATAATATCTCTCGAATATTATAAATATCTTATAATATCCTTTTATATTTTTATATGATCTCCAAATTAATATAGAATATTCTAACATTAATAAATGGATAAATGAACCGAACCGATCAAATATGATATTTTCCGACTTTCTGATTTTTAACAATCTCGAAATATATTTTCTTTCTCTTCATCAACAAAGGTTTTAAGATATATTTCCAACAGAAGAAAAAGAAGAAGAACAACAACAACAAAAAAGAAGAAAAACAAATATGATTTATGTTTAAAAAATATTACAATCTAATAAAAATTATTTTTAATTTGTAAAATATTATTAAGTTTACGGGGACTGATATGCAGTAATTAGTTTTTTTAAAAATAATTCCACCGTAAAGTTACTACACTATAAAACTGATGTAGCTTAGGATTTGGGATATATATATATATATATATATATATAAAAGATATATCCTAATTGCTATCCATGTCTTATAAAATGAGAAAGACTTACCTAGACACAAATTTGGGCACACATCCATAAAAAAAAAAAAAAAACAGAATAAAAATAGTAAAATGTTATACATTATTAACATATTTAAATGATATATAATATTGAAGTGAGTGTGTCGAAGTGATTACTTGTCGGGGTTGTGACCAAATAAGTATTACTGCTTATAAAATAGTTTAAATCATATTCATATTACAGTATCACATATTTCAACTTGTTAAGCTCTAAAGTTATGAGATTCAAATCTACTCTTTTCTTCTTCCTTTTCACAATCCATGGAGCAGTTTCAACTCCTCCGGCAGATCCAATTAAGTGTTCATCAAACAACACAAACTGCACCATCACCAACGCCATCGGGGCATTCCCCGACCGAACCATCTGCAAAGCCTCCGAGGCTAAGTATCCAACCTCAGAGGCTGAGCTCATATCAATAGTCGCGTCAGCTTCAAAAAACAACCAAAACATGAAAGTTGCAACGCGATTCTCTCACAGCATACCAAAGTTAGTTTGTCCTGACAATAATGGAATTCTAATAAGCACAAAATATCTCAACCGTGTATTAAAAATCGATCGAGAGTCGAGGATAATAAAAGTTGAGAGTGGCATTACGTTGAGAGAGATCATTAGTGAAGCTGCAAGATTTGAAATGGCTTTACCATATACACCATATTGGTGGGGTATCACTATTGGGGGCTTAATTAGTACTGGTGCTCATGGAAGTACATTGTGGAGTAAAGGAAGTGCTGTTCATGATTATGTTACAAATATCAGAATTGTTAGTCCTTCAGGAGCTGAAGATGGATTTGTTAAAGTTCGAAATCTTGATGAATCTCACCAAGATCTTAACGCTGCAAGAGTTTCTCTTGGAGTTCTTGGAGTTATTTCTCAGGTATGTATGCACTTTTTGTTACCTATTTATTTTAGGTAAATTCTTTAGTACCAGTTGAATATGATACCTTTAATATTAATTGTGTTAAAATTCTTTACTACATTATATATACAGGTTTAACTCTACTTTTGGTCCCCTATAATGAATAAATAACATAGTTAAATATTTTCTGAAAAAATGTAGATTACCCTAAAAGAAACTTATAATGAAAGTAATGAAATATCAATTAAGGGCTGTCATTAGAGTGTTTGGAGGTCAAACACTTGAAACTTAAGTTTTAATTATAAAGAAATATGTTAATCAAATTTAATTAATTAATAGAAAATTTATTAATAGGTGGATAGGGTAATTTAATCGATATGTATTAGTTGAATTAAATGGATATAAACAGTTAACTTAGAGTTCAATCATTATCAAAACCATTTATTTATAATGTAAATACATTATTTATATCTATAACAATTAAATCCAAATATTTATTTAATAAGTATCTCAACTCATTTATTTAATATGTTAAAAAAATAATTATACTCAAGCGTGCACGTTGTGCCAACTCAAAGTCAAACAAAACTACATGTGAAATTAATGTATCTAAGTAAGTTTTTTATTAAAACTTCAAATCTTATCTTTGAGAAAATCTTGTTTATAGGATTTGATTTTAGCGATTTAGTAATAATATTTTATTTGCTACCATCATGATATTTGACTTTTCTATTCTCACTCATTATTTTACAGGTTACCCTACAATTAGAACCACTCTTCAAACGATCACTTACATATTTGACAAAAAATGATTCTGATTTAGGTGATGAATTAATTACTTTTGGAAGAAAACACGAATTTGCAGATGTATCATGGTATCCAAGTCAGAAAAAAGTTGTTTATAGAATTGATGATCGTGTCCCTTTAAATACATCTGGAAATGGTTTATATGATTTCACAGGATTTCGTTCAACACTTTCACTTGCATTAAAAGTTGTTAGAGCAACAGGTTACTTAACTTAATTTAATTTCATTGTATTTCTTGAAGTTAAACATGTTGTGTTTAAATTTATTTATTTTCTTTATGATAGAGGAATTTCAAGAAACTATAAGTGATACTAATGGGAAGTGCATTACTGCCAAGTTGATTTCTGCAACACTTGCTACCTCTGGTTATGGATTGACTAATAATGGTAATTTTAGTTTTTTTATAAAATATTTGGTATAAATCACTAACCCGTAGAATAAATTTATAATTTTTTTTTGTGATATATTTTTTATTATAAAAGTCAACTATATTTGTTTAACCACGTGAACATCATATAATTTAAGATAGATAAAAATAATAGGTTTAGATTTTGATATAAGAAAGTTATGATTTGTAGGAATTTTTCTTGGATATCCTATTGTTGGATTACACAATCGAATGCAATCATCAGGAACATGTTTAGATAGTTTGACTGATCAAATGATCACAGCATGTCCATGGGACTCAAGAATCAAGGGAGAATTCCATCACGAAACAACATTTAGTATTTCCTTATCTGTTGTTAAAAATTTCATTGAAGATGTTCAAAAGCTTGTTGAGTTGGAGCCAAAGGCACTATGTGGTTTAGAATTATACAATGGAATCCTTATGAGATATGTTACAGCATCAAGTGCATACTTGGGAAAAATCGAAGATGCTATAGATTTTGACATAACATATTATCGCAGCAAAGATCCGTTAGCTCCTAGGCTTTTCGAAGACATAATTGAAGAGATTGAACAAATTGGATTGTTTAAATATGGAGGATTGCCCCATTGGGGGAAAAACAGAAACTTAGGATTTGTGGGAGCTATCAACAAGTATAACAAAACAGATAAATTTTTGAAGGTTAAAGAGGAATATGACTCTCGAGGACTTTTCTCTAGTGAGTGGACAAACCAAATTCTTGGACTTAAAGAAGGGGTGACAATGTTGAAAGATGGTTGTGCATTGGAAGGGTTGTGTATATGCTCCAAGGATAGTCATTGTGCTCCTAAAAAATTACTTATGCAGATCAGGTAAAGTTTTCAAGGAAGCAAGGGTTTGTAGGCATGTTGTTAAAACCAAAGAAGAAAATGATATGAAAGCCGAGTTCTGATAGAGTGATATATTGATGCATAAGTTATTTAGTGTGTTACATTTAATAATGTACGTTATGATTTTTGTTGCAAAAAACAATAGTCCTTTGTTGTAAAATCAAGGATTTGTGTTTCCTTTTCTGACAAAAGTTGTTTTCAATGTAATGTAATTTACCATGTTGTAATTTGTTTTTGCGATATTAAGTTTCTTGTTTAATATTTATTTGTGGACTATTAATTTTATTTTAGTTTTGCTTAATTATTTATAATTAATATGTTGTAATGAATTATCTAATTATAAATGACATGTACTATCACTTGAATGTTTGAAAATATACTACGCTTTGTAGCATCATTAATTAACTCAACTAGTATACATTGTGCAACACACTAGCTTTTCTTTCTGTATATTACTATCTTTTATAAAACAATAAGAGTTAATAGGTCTTTTCCTTCTTGTCATTTGTGCGAAATTTGAAAAACTCCTTTTAAAAAAAGTTTGGATTTCATCCTTAATATATTAAGATTTTATGATTTTAGACTTCCTCCATACCCAGTTAATAGAATATATATTATTTTAATTTTTTTAATGATAAGTAATAGAATATATATTATTTTAATTTTTTTAATGATAAGTAAATTAAAAGCCATGTGACATTTGTGTCACAGTTAAATATGTTTTTTTACCACATCTCCATAATTGAACCTTCAATAATTCATACTAACACTTTAACCTAATTTATTTACCGTGTCTTCTTCTTCCACTAATCCTAATTGAGATATCGTATTTCATAATAATCTCCTCACATTTTCATCAATTTATTGTATCTCACATCTCGTCTCAATCTTCTTCATTTGGTATTGTGTTCATCTACTCACACCTATCATCATCTTCATCGTTGCATTCGATTTGAATGCAAGTAGAACGATAGCAAACTCGAACTCAAGCATGATTTCAAATGGAAGAGTCACTCCTAAATGTGGACACGATCTTTCCACTAGTAGAAAAAATGTTTGTCAAGTCTGGTCCGAACCCGACCTAAGAATTACCGACATAAAAAGTTTTGACTTCTTAAGTCTATTTTGGACTTGACTTAAGAAATGTTTATTAGATCGGTCAAATAGCTACCGACTTAATAATACTAGGCTTTAAGAAAATTATTCTATAGATAAAAAATTATTTTATGACATGTATATTTTTAACGCTAAGATTAACTAAATATATCATATAACATGTAGCGTCCTCCCTAACCGAGGCTATAACTAAACCAATAATATTTTAATTTTTAATGGAATGTAGTGTCGGCTACGAGAAACACTAAGATGCATTAAATAAATAAACAAATAAAATTAAACTATTTTAATCTCTTAGCATCAGATACACCGTGTCTATATGAACAAATTAAAATAATTCAGAAAGAAATAGAGTTAGCGTCGGTTAAGCCGTGTCTAATTGATAAAGAGAAAAAATATTTTTAAAAAAACAAAACAATAAAAGCTTTTAGCGTCGATTTAGCGGACGTTAATTAGCGTCGATGTCGGTGGTCGACGCTAAGTCTGCAGCTAAAATACAGTTTTTTAGTATTGATAAGAAGATATTTTTTTACTGGTGCTCCATGAAGATGTTTGTTTCAAAATTCAGAGCAAACCCAAGAAAAAATACTGGAAGTGCAAGTATTGGGGGGTTAGATATCTTATATTTTTTTCTCATTGATTTATAGCTATCATTATGTACTTTGTAGTGAATAGAGTATCACATGTGCAGAAAGATGAGGACTATGAGTTGTTTCACTGTGATGATGAGTATTTTACAGAAGATTAAATAAAAGAACATTTAAAAGATGAAGAACATTCCTGTAAGTGCAACATGATGTTAGAGCATATACACATTTTGGCAAGGAGATTGAAGATCTGAAGAAAAGTATTGACCACATTAGTTATTATGCGTTGTTGCTTTTATTTTGTTCTAGGTTTAGGTACAATGTAATTGTATTAAGAAATTAAAATTTATGTGTAATTCAACAATGGTTCAACTTGAATGCAACATTATGTAATGTTTGACAATATTTGTGGAATGTATGAATTATGGTTCAGTTTGAATGCAATATTATGTTATGTTATGTTTGACAATATTTGTTATGTTTTGACAATGCACATTGTAACCAATTTGACAGTATATTTTGGTGCAACTTGTGACCAATTTGAATGCAACATTATGTTATGGTTCAATTTGATAGTATATTTTGGTGCAACTTGAAACCAATTTGACATTGCACATTGTATCAAATTAGTTATGTTTCAATTTGTAACTTTGTAAATTGTAGCATTGGTGCAAATTATAACAAATTTGACAGTGGTTTAAAATTAGTTCAATTTAACCGTGGTTCAACATTAGTTCAATTTAACAGTGGTTCAACATTGGGGAAAATTGTAACTTGAAAATTGTAACAACTATATTGATAGGCAATATAAGGGACAACAATACATAGACATAACATGCCATAACATACCATAATAGTACATAGACATTGACATAAATTAGAGACCATGGATTTAGTGAAGGCCAAATTATGAAGATGTTGTAAGAAAACATATTTAATTGTGACACAATTGCCACCTGCACCACTAGAAAAATGGTTTTTTAGCGTTGGCTGTTTGCAGACGCTAAAGGTAAAAAAAATAGACGCTAATATGAGTTTAGCGTCGAATTAGAGTAAGTGTCGAGCCTTGGATAAAATAATCGAAGCTAATGTGTAGCGTCAGCTAAAAAAGAGCTAAGGCTAGTTAGCCTTGACTAAACTTAGGCTAGGTGGACGCTAAAGGGCCAACGCTACACCTTTACAAAAATACATAAAAAGTCCACGTATATGTTAGTGTCGGTCGAGACTATGCTAAAGTATGTTAATAAAAGTTAACAATTTCTTTTAGCATAGGCCGAGTCTAAGCTAAAGTCAATAAATAGTCAATAATTTATATAACATCGATCAGACCAACTCTATAGTCAACCTGGAAAAAGTAAACAATTTCTATTAGCATCGGCTAAGCCTACGCTAAAGTCAACCAACAAAATCCATTGAAACATTAGCCGGCTACGCCAAACAGCTTATAAGGAACTCATAATAGTATACAGGTTGATAAATATATTAATTTACAAGCCTCTAAAAATAGAGAAGCATAAAATATCTCTTCCCTTTTGTACCCACAATAAGGAAACATGCACCCATGGATGCTACAAGTCCAAGGCAAACTGTTGACACATCAGCCTTGCATGAATTCGTGGCATCATAAAATCCCATGCGTGCATGGAATGATAAACAAAAATAACAACAATTAGCAGTAGAAGAATGAATCATTTCTACAACATCAGGTTATACTTTCAAATAGAATATACCACACTCGTCGAAAGCATTTATACATAATAGGAAGTCATACCTTGGATCATGATCTGTTAGGAAGTTTCACAATATTAGCAAGTCTAACTTTACTCAATTCGATGGCATATTCAAAATACTTTTCAAGTAATTTATCATTATGAATTTCATCTTTTCCTTCTTTCACTTTTGGGGTTACAACCTGTGGCTTTTTAGTATATTGAAGGGATCTAATGATCAATACCTAACAAGAAAATCATATTTATATGCGAAGGTATGCTTGTAAAGAATATATATCTTCATCAATTAAATTTATAGCTCTGTCAAGCAAAAATCGATCATTGTAGAGAACAAACATTATTATATGCCAAAAATCACTTTAAAAAAATTGGTTGAGCATTTAGAGTAACAAAGGTATTAATCAAATAACTATATTAGAATTACTTAGCCAGGAGCCCATATATTTATATGACATTAGTACAACATGATTCAGTCTAAATACACTAACAAGAAAACATGATTCAGTCTAAATACACTAACAAGAAATAAATATATTTTACATAGATGGGCGTGTCAAGATGGACGTGTCAAGAGAAATTGACCATTTCTCATTAATAAAATATTTTGAAAAGCAATGATAACAATTAGCAAAAAAGATATATGTAATTGTAATAAAAAAGTCCAATTCAATACATCTTCTTCATATTTTGTGACTTTTCAACCCTAATCTCACAACTTTATCTCAGCCTCCGGCTTTGACAACTTCATCATCTTCTTTTAATTCTTCTATTTTTGTTACTTCATCTTCCTCGACAACTTTATCCGATGAAAATGTCAAAAAAGAAAGGAAAATCAGAGCCGCTCCGCCAGGGAAAAGCCCACAACGCGTTACCTGATCTAGCGGTGATAGCGCTTTCAAACTCATCTCCGCCATCGCACCCGTACCCGCACGGTAGGGAACCACCATGCTACAGAGCGTTGCGATAGCGGCCACTATGGGCGCTATTAATAACTCTAACAAAAATAACTACAATTAGCAGCAGAAGACTAACGTACTTCAGATTCATTAAAACGTGTTCCTTTCTAATACTCACTAATTCAATAAATTGAGTTCCTTAAAGATATAATTATTCGAAAGCTAACATGGGATTCCACTTTTCAGAAATACGAGTTGGCTTGTCAATCTCAGTGATAATCACAATACTTGAATTATTGAAGTACTATATTCAATTCTTGAATTACTTATCTAATATATTCAAAACCTAAAATCACAATCAATGAACATTGTTGTGATACACTATTATAGATTTATGAGACGATGACAAAAAATTACCAATAATTTGTGATAGATAAAAGCTCTTGGCTCCCAATAAAGAATCTCAATACATCGATCCTTCCTTTCCGCCAAACTAAAACTAATTCCAGAACCAAAAATTACAAAATACGAAAGATTAAACACATTTCAGATCAAAATAAAAAAAAAAGAATATAATGAAATTAATAATACCAAATCACCTTTCAGAGGTTTTTCCCGGAAGGAAGTGAAATTTGTGGTTGAAGAAGAATCGTCGATTGTATTGGGAAGATAAAAAGTTTCGAGTGAAATTCCGATCTATGGTTGGTTCTTGATTTTTAAACAACAAATGTTGTACTAAAAAGGGCTTTGTAAGGGAATCTTCAAATCAACAAGATATTAAATGAAACATTTCTTTAATTGGAATTAGGGATTCAAGGATTTTGATGAAAGAATTAGGATTTACAAATTAGGGATTTGGGAATTTCGGATTTCGTGATTTCTTCAACAAGATATTTACATATTTTAGAGAGAAAAGAGATTTCAGATTTTGGGAATTTTGAATTATTGGATTATGGGGGAGAGAAATAGATCAGAGTTTGTGAAATGAATAATGAGTGAAATGAGGGAAAGAGTGAAAATAATATGGAGGGAAAAAGGGAAAGTGTGAAATAAAGGAAACAAAACATGAGAGGGAAAGTGAAAATTAAAAAAAAAAGTTATTATATAGCGTCGAAGAGGCCGACTCTAAATCGTTAGCCAGTTTTATATAAAAAAATTAATATTTTATTTAATAGAGTCGGACAAGCGTACTCTAAAGTAATAAATAGTAATAAATTTTTTTTAAAATAGTAGATCCGGTTAGACCGACTTTAAATAATTTAATTAAACATTATATGAAAATAATATACTAAGTAGAGTCGGCTAGGCCAACGCTAAAAAAAATTATTAATTAAAAATAATGTAACTAAATAGAGTCGGTTAGTGTAGGTGAGATTGACACTATTAGCATCGATGTCGGGGGCCGACTCTAATATCGAAGGCTAAAAAAGACATTTTTTAGTTGGCTTTTAATTTAGTTATCATTTAAAAAATATAAATATAATACATATTCAGCTGACAAAATATGGAGGAGGTCTAAATTCGTGGAATCTTAATATCTTTAGGATGGAATCTAATTTTTTTTTTACAGAAGGATTTTTCAAATTTCACCAAAATACCAACTGTAAAAACAAGAATCAAAGTTTCTTTTTATCAAATAAAATTACTTTCAATGTAAAGAAATGTGTCATGTTGTAGTTTGTTTTATATGATATTTTATATTTAATATTTGATTCTTGGTCGAATGAGAAATATAAAATGTTGGTGGAACGAATCATTTTGGTGTCGCGGTGAGAGCTTTAGGTGCGATGAAGGAGAATGAATATGCAAAATTAACACTCAAACGCTGAAGTCTAGAAAGTCATAGAGATGTACTTTTGAGAATAAGAGAGAGAGAGAGAGAGAGAGAGAGAGAGAGAGAGAGAGAGAGAGAGATTACCTAAAATTGGTGTGTGTATGACTTATATATGGTCGACAGATGTGTCGTGGTGGGGAAATTGACATTAAGCTATTGATTAATTTAATTCAGAAAAAGCAAGAGTCGCCACCAAACTTTATTGTTTCCAAAGAAAAAAGGGAAAATGTCGAAAAAAAACCTTACAACAAGTTTCGGAAAAAAAAAAAAAGATTTAGGCACGGGGGTTGATATGCAATGAGGAGGTATTAGCAACCATCACATCTATGGTACTCCATAAAAAAAAATACTTACATTTGCTTATAAAAGTGCTTTTGTTTGTTGTTTGATTTTAGGTGAAAAAGTCATTTTGTCGTATTCAAGTGGAAAACTCAACTTACTACCCACAAGTACGAGGATATGAGCATTTGCATCATCTTGATAGAAGGTTATCACCAACGGTGGTACATGTGTATGTGGATGAGAGAACTTTCATATGAGGGGGAGCAAAAGAAAAGATTGAACACTATATAAGTGGGAGAACACATACACCTATCACCTTAAGGGTTTAGGTGGATATGTGATATTTTCTCACAAAGGTGTGTCCCTAGTAAATGCTTCCTTCTCGGAATTTCCCCTAACAGTGGTATCATGAGCCTTTGGTTCGAGAAAGGGACCGACTTAGTATTGATCGTTGCAAGGTGTCAATGGTGGTACAAGTGGAAGAGTATTGTGGACTCACACTTGAGGGAGGGTATTGGAATAATATATCAAATGTGAGTAAGTGAGGAAATAATCCCACATTGGATAGAAATGTGGAGACTTAAGCATATATAAGTGAGAAAATTCAGTCAACTACAACCTTAAAGTTTTAGGTGGACAAATAGTATATCTTTCACAAAGGTGTTTATTCATTAATTTTATGTCAATACTCCTACTATTGATTCCCTACAACACAAAGAAGGGAAAAAAAATAAAACACAAACTATTTTTTTCCGTGCGAATACATGTTCAACTCTGTTACTTGAACATGATAATGTTAATATATAAAATAACACTCATGACTTATAAAAAACAACCTTATCAGAAATATATAGTTTTAAATGTCCTAATTACTATCCATGTCTTATGGAAATGACCTCGAACTATTTAAGCCAAATTTTTTACTTGTACATTTTTTAACATTCAAAGTATAATCAGATTACTTTCCCTCGATAAGTATCACATAAGAAATCTTAGGGATACACAATTAATGTAATCTCACCGACTTACTTGATTACCTGTTAGAGATAAACAAATAACAATGTTAACTAGTCAAATGTCACCACAATCAACAACATCTAAATTAATGCACCACGTTCTTACTGCTTATGATCCATTTTATGTTACAACATTATCCGAAAGATTAAGATCAAAGCACATGAGTAATAAATCCAGTAAAACCAATATCATAACAGTGATCTTATTTTGAAATAACAAATCCAGTAAAACCAATATCATAACAGTGATCTTATTTTGAAATAACAAGGTTTTGTTTGAAAGTTTGAAGAAGGGAAGAAAAAACTTACAAAAATGAATTTTAAAAAAATATAGATAAATATTTAATATTTTTTGATAGAATAATTTTTTATAGAAGGATAAAAGAGTGTTTTTTATTACTATATTTTTAATTTTCATAATATTATAATAACGTAAAATATATTTAAAAAATTTACATAAGTTCTCTAAAGTCTTCGTTCAATACAAATTTTGAGTTCTTCTAAAATATGGAAATTTTGTATTTCGAATAAAAACAAACCTTCAAAATTCTATCCACCTAAATCCCTCTATTTTTCATCTAATTCTTCCATTTTTTCAAAGTCTTTCTCTCAAAATTTTCGAACAAAGCTTAAGGTATTGTGTTAGCATATGTTAATGCAGAAGGAAATCAAATCTCTTTCATGAAGTGTTTAGAACTCAACTTGTAACGTTCGATCATTACAATCTCACCTCCTTTTCCACAGTAATGCTGGAACAAAAAACATAATAACACACACTTTGATAATGAAGAGAGAAAAGATAATATGATTGAACAAAATAGTCACTTTATTAAACCCTTCAAAGGGGTATATATAAAACATTGCACACAAGACTCAACTAACCTGCTTAACGGAAAAACAAAAACATCACATGTGTATTCGAATGCCACTTACTTGGATTACAAGTTTACAACATACATGCTTAATTCAAGTTCTCTAATGTCTCCAAGCTCATTAGTTTCTTCAATCTCTTGCATGTCTAAATTGTTACGCCTTTGGCTAGCAGGTCAACAACTTGGTTTTAATTATTCCAATGTTCCAACTTCAATCTTCCTACACTTACCTTCTCCATGAAAAATAGCATTTTTGGCCAGGTTTATTCCAGACATATTGTCAATCTTTAATGTCACTTGATCACACTTCTCGTTACACAGTTCTTGTATCAGGTTTATCAACCATACAACCTCTATGACTCCCCTTAAACAATAGAACATAAAAAATGAGAATGAAATATGATATTGTGAAATTAGTAGACTTAAAGTTTGAAAAATCTATGTGACAATTTTTTATGGGTCAACCATGGTGTCATACCCTAATTTTTATCCCTAAGATTCCACCTATCATATCATTTACATTTAACCAAAGATCACAAGTGTGGCATCCTCCTAACCTTTACCCATTTGGTTTAGCCTTTGTGGGAGATCACCAAGCACCCTTTGTGTTTCTTTTTGCATCTATGCTTGTTCATATTTTAACTTTTCTAACCTTATTCAAATTACAAAAATATGTGTTGCTTTCTTTTCTCATCGTACAAAATAGGGACTTGCAATCAAAGGATCAAGCTTAGTTTCTAAACTAGGGTTTTGGTTTCAAAGGTCAAAGTTTTGGTCAACAAATGACCCACAATAGATTTTAATTCAAAGTATGACCTAAATGTTGATATCATTCACTAGATCAAGAAATATGCTCTTGATGCCAAATGTTCTAATAAGAAACACAATAACTGATAAGAGGTGAAATTGGATATTTTAACTAGTAATATAATTATGTTAGTTGTTATTTTATTTTTAATGTTGTTGAATTGAACTTTTACTAGTATTTGGGCCTTTAAGTTTATTATCCACTAGAAGTATTATATATTGTAGTTTCATTGAGACATAAGACATAAATCAAATGAAAAAGTCTTTTATCTTCTTTTATTTTATTTAGTCATTATATTTCCAAGTTTTCTTAAGTTTCTTAGGGTTCTTAATTAAAATCCTATCAGTTGGTGCTTTCACTTTTGACCTCAATCCTTGCAAGTACTGCTTCAACAATCAAATTATCCCGCACCTGTACGTCATCTACCTGAATCTCATGAGACGGATCAGGAATGTATTTCCTCAACTGAGATACATGGAAGACATCATGCAAATTCGCAAGTGACAGTGGTAAAGCAATCTGATAAGCAACTTTCCCAACTCTTTTGGTAATTTGAAATGGACCAATAAAGCGCGGAGTCAACTTCCTTGACTTTAAGGCTCGACCAATACCAGTCATCGGAGTAACTCGCATAAACACATGATCTCCTTCACTAAACTCAATATCCTTCCTCCTCTTATCATGATAACTCTTCTGACGACTCTGAGAAGTTCTCATTTTATCCTGAATCATCTTGATCTTTTCTGATGTCTGTTGGACAATCTCCGGTCCAATCACAGCACTTTCTCCAGATTCGTACCAACACAGCGGTGTTCGACACCTCCTACCATACAATACTTCAAACGGAGCCATACCAATACTCGAATGAAAACTATTGTTGTAGGTAAACTCAATCAATGGTAGATAGCTATCCCAAGCTCCACCTTTCTCCAACACAGCCCTCAACAAATCTTCCAACGAGTGAATCGTTCTCTCCGTCTGACCATCTGTCTCTGGATGATAAGCAGAACTCAATCGCAACTTAGTACCTAAAGCTTCTTGCAATCCCATCCAGAACTTAGATGTAAACCTCGGATCTCTATCCGACACAATACTAGAAGGAATACCATGCAAACTCACAATCTTCTCAACATACAATTCTGCCAACTTCTCCATTGGATAATCCATTCTTATCGGAATAAAGTGAGCAGACTTTGTCAACCAATCGACAATAACCCAAATAGAATCACAATTCTTCCCTATCCTAGGCAAACCAGATACAAAATCCATAGAAATGCCATCCCATTTCCACTCTGGTACAAACAACGGTTCCATTAATCCTGGCGGTTTCTGATGTTCGACCTTTGATTTCTGACAAACCAAACACGCATACACAAATTCGTCAATTTCCTTTTTCATTCCAGGCCACCAAAACAACCTCTTCAAATCATGATACATTTTAGTAACACCGGGGTGAATACTCAACGCACTACGATGTCCTTCTTCCAAAATATTCTTTCTGATCTCGGCAACATCCGGAACACACACCCTATCACCAAACCTCATGACACCATTCTCGTCAATTCGGAACTCGCCTCCTTGACCTTGGTTAATCAATGTCAACTTATCCACTAAACCAACATCAGATTTCTATCCATTTCGAATTTCTTCCAGAATACCACTGGTCAGCTTCAACATGCCCAATTTCACACTATTCAGAGTAGTTTCACATACCAAACTCAAATCTCTGAATTGTTCAACTAAATCTAATTCACGAACCATCAACATTGACATATGCAAGGACTTCCTGCTCAATGCATCTGCAACAACGTTTGCCTTACCAGGATGGTAATTCAAACCGAAATCATAATCCTTGAGAAATTCTAACCACCTTCTCTGCCTCATGTTCAACTCTTTCTGATCAAAGAGATACTTCAGGCTCTTATGATCACTGAATACCTCAAATCGAGAACCATACAGATAATGCCTCCACAATTTCAAAACAAACACAACAGTTGCCAACTCTAAATTATGAGTCGGATAATTCCTTTCATGAATCTTCAACTGTCTTGAAGCATAAGCCACTACTTGCCTATCTTGCATCAAAACACCACCTAAACCCATCAATGACGCATCACAATACACCACAAAAGATTCTGCCGGATTCGGCAAAATTAGAATCAGAGCACTAGTCAACCTCTTCTTCAACTCTTGGAATCCCTTCTCACATTCAGAATCCCAAATGAACACTTGCCCTTTTCTGGTCAGCTTAGTCAACGGTAAAGCTAACTTCGAAAATCCCTCAATAAATTTTCTGTAGTAACCTGCAAGACCAATAAAACTACGGATTTCGGAAGCATTCTTCGGCGCTTCCCACTGAGATACCGCTTCAACCTTCGTAGGATCAACAACAATGCCATCCTTGGAAATCACATGACCAAGAAAGCTTACTTCACTTAACCAGAATTCACATTTGGACAACTTCGCATAAAGCTTCTTCTCTTTCAATAATTCCAACACAACTCTGAGATGCTCTGCATGCTCTTCATCACTTTTCGAATAGATTAAAATATCATCAATGAACACCACCACAAACTTATCAAGATACAGATGAAATATCTTGTTCATATACTCCATGAAAACACCAGGTGCATTAGTAACTCCAAACGGCATAACAGAATACTCATAGTGTCCATACCTCGTTCTAAATGCAGTTTTCTGAATATCTTCAGCCTTCACACCAATATGATGATATCCAGACCTCAAATAAATCTTACTAAATACACAAGCTCCAACCAACTGATCCATCAAATCATCAATCCTCGGCAATGGATACCGATTCTTGATTGTCACTTTATTCAACTGCCTGTAATCAACACACAGTCTCATTGTACCTTCATTCTTCTTAACCAACAACACCAGAGCACCCCACGGCAAAAGACTAGGACGAATAAACTCCTTCTCGAGCAATTCTTCCAACTATTTCTTCAACTCAGATAGTTCAGATGCCGACATGCGATAAGGCGCCATCAACACCGGACTAGTTCCAGGAATTAAATTTATAGCAAACTCCACTTCTCTTTCAAGTGGTAGCTCACTAACATCTTTCGAAAATACTTCTGGAAATTCATTCACAACAGGTAGTTCATCACTCTTAACTTTTCCTTTTACCTCCGTCGAAGAATACAACATAAATACTACAGCACCATCTTTAACGGCTGAATTCATCTGCTTAACTGACATAGTCACATCTTCAACTTTAGCTTCTTCAGGAAATATGACCGTCTTCTCAAAACAATTGATATGAACCTTGTTGAATACCAACCAGTTCATTCCAAGGATAATATCAAGTTGTTCTAAAGGTAGGCACACTAAATCCATACCGAAACCCCTACCAAAAATGACAATAGGACAATTCCTACAAACATATGAAGTAGTCACTGAACCCGACGCAGGAGTGTCAATAACCATACTTCCATCCATATTAGAAATTTCCAATTTCAGTCTTTTAGCACAATCCAAAGCAATAAAAGAATGTGTCGCTCCAGTATCAATAATCTCAATTAAAGGTATGCCATTAATAAAACATGTACCTTTAATCAACCGATCATCTGGCTTAGTCTCGGATCCTGACAAAGCGAACACTTTTCCACCAGCTTGTTCTTTTCTTGGCTTAGTACATTGCGGACGAGTATGACCCTCTTCACCACAGTTGTAACAAGTTATCTTTCTGGCTCTACACTCAGCAGCTACATGACCAAATCTCCCACAGTTGTTGCACTTCTTTGCATCATTCTTGCACTCATTAGCTCTATGCCCCATTTCACCACATCTGTAACACTTAATGGAAGAACCAGAGTCTCCCCCACTAGGCTTCCTCCAACCACTAGATTTCTGATTATTTCTATCATAGGGCTTACCACGATCCATCTGTTTCTTCCCCTTACGATCAACATATCCCTGAGCATTTGACTTAGTACCAGCAAGATCCTCTTCTAGAATCCTACTACAGTCCACTAAATCAGAAAACCTCTGTCTGATACACGATACCTACTTGATCTCATCACGAAGACCATTCTCATACTTGATACATTTGGAAAATTCTCCATCTGCATCATTAGTGTAATGAGCATAATAATTTGTCAATTCAGTAAACTTTGAAGCATACTCACTCACAGACTTGTTGCCTTGCTTGAGCTCCAGGAACTCAATCTCTTTCTTGCCCCGAATATCTTCAGGAAAGTACCTCCTCAGAAAAGCTCTCCTGAACACAGCCCAGGTCAATGCAATGCCATCTTCTTCCATTTTAGTTCTGGTAGCAACCCACGGTCATCGACTTTCTCCGGCATGTAGTACCATACCTCACCTTGACTCTCGGCTGATCAATCACTCAAAGATCCTCTCGATCTCCTTCAACCACTTGAGCACCTTCGGGATCATCGTGCCCTTGAACAATGGAGAATTATTCCTCGAAAATTCCCCAATTATGCATCGGCACCAATACCGACTCCTTGATTCCTCCGAGCACTCCAGCTAACATTCCCAAAGCTTCAGCAATAGCAGCATCGTCTCTTCCGTTACCTCTTCCAGCCATTATTCTGTAACATTACAAAACAATCTCATCAGCACACTAGTTTCGACAGTGTTATCTTTCACTAGTCGTATACAAAAGGGATAACGACACTAAGACACAACCGACTATGCTCTGATACCACTATTGTAAGACCCCTTCTATATAACCTGCGAATGCATTAATTAAATTGATATCAGACTAGATTTAATTAGAGTAACATGAAAACAGGGATGTCACAATTAAAGATAAAAATACAAAAGTCTCAACCTCAAACGGTAATCATGCTCAACTGAAGGAATAATTAAAATAGATTATTCAAAATAACTTCATGTTCTACACAGTGGAAAATATCTCAAACCGGAATAACTTCAATTCATAAGTATTCCCAACATGAATTAAAACAATGGAGTATTAAATAAAACTCATCAAATAAGAGTTTCCCCCAGTGTTACAACTATCAGAGCATGACACTGACACATATGGATAAAACACGACACAGCTCTATAAGCCATCCTCACCCGACTGCTGAGCTGCTAACTTTAATCTGAAATCATTAAAGTAAGGGTGAGATTTCTATCCAATATAAAATGCATTATACGTTCTTTAAATACAACAGAATAAATCAATATATTAGTCCACTGTCATTAACATAATCATAGTTCAGTTCACAATTGCATTCCACACAATGATTATGAAAATATAACAATCAATGGAAATTGCAACACTGGAAACCATCCTAGCATGTTACAATCCCATATGCAATGCAGACTCTATGCATGTGGTACCAAACTTAAATCAAATTTACCCACTGTTCCATTTCATTCGGAAAACAGCTTTAATCCATGATTCGCCCATAACCACTGGGTCAAGAATCTAGCCTCACTACCTCTGTGCACTGGTAAGTCTATTGGCTCTGCAAGTTCAATTCCACACAATGGGAATGAACCATAAACAATGCTTATGCATGCACCATAAAGCATGCAACATCAAGTCGACGGAATATGATCACAACATAATTCCAAGTAATGCCAAAAACAATATATCACATGATCACATCTCAATCATAATGGATAGCAGACACAACACATAAGTATCAGTTCTCATTCACTAAGTCGGAACGATTCACAACCAATTCTACACCATTCTCAAAATACCAAAATTTACAAAAATCGGGAATTCGACTATTATTTTTTTTAAAAAATAATTTTCATAAAATAATAATTTTCTTATTTTATAAGATAGTATCTTTAATTTAAGAAATACTGCCGAAAACGGCACTCAAATCGGAGCTACGGTTTGGAAAATATGAATTTTTGAAGTTTTAAACATTTTGGAATTCAACACAGTGGTAACCGGTTCCTCCCTGGGAGAACCCGGTTCCCACAATTTGAAAATAACACGCTCCTGGAATTTTGTATGGGGAACCCGGTTCCTCCATACTGGGAACCGGTTCCCACGTTGAAAAAGTCCCAATTTTTGCAAATTTGAACTGGGAACCCGGTTCCTCCCCAGGAGTAACCGGTTCCCACGACCTGCAGAATCAAAAACTGCTATTTTTGACAGCAACTTGTGTCCCAATTCATTCTCAATCATTCCCATATGAATTATAGCATTAGAAACACCAAAATGCAGCCATTATACCTCAATACAACATCATACATCATAATTTCATCATTCCCATTAATTATTTATTCCATTAATGGTTCCAATTCCTATAATCCGACACAATTAGGGATAATCCTACAAACCTAGAATTATCTAATTCAAGTTTCCTAACATACCCAATTATTCTATTGTATCCCAAAACCCATAAGGCATATTAACTGAATGAAATCACCCCTTACCTCGCGATGATCCTTCGAATTTACGGCGTTTGGCTTTTTTCCTCTCTTCTCTTCTCTTCTCCAATTTCACGTATAATGACCTTTCCAAATAACCTTCTTTTTATTTTCCTTTTTATCCTTCTTTTTATATTCCTTTTATTATTTTCCAAATAATAGTAATAAATTAGTTATTATTTAGTAGAACCTTTTGCTCCACTCACCTCCAACTCAACCTTACACCCCCGGTCTTCCTTTTAATTCCACAATTAATTAATCCATTTAATCCAAAATATTATTAATTAAGCCTTTAATTATTTTAATAATTAAATTCCTAATTATTTAACACTTGAATTAGTTTGGGGTGTCACATATATAACACAAGCAAAACTACCTAATTTGTATGGAACCCAATGGCCATTGTTTGCACTGGAGTCAGATTCATAATTGAAGCCTTGTTCTATTTCACCACTGTCTTTGAAGACATCCTATTTTAGCTTTTATAACATTGACGACGATTTTATGTGGCTTCTGACAGGTACAATATGATCCAGCACGGAGATGAAAGCTTTGATCCCTAACATCGAACAATATAACCTAGAACCATCTAAACCTTCACTCATATCCACAAATATTTTGCCAATAGAAGATGAGGAGAAAGTGCTAGATCTGGAATCGATGAAATATATAGATGAAACTTCTTTTCATCAAGATTTTGTTATCGAACAATTTCTTACAATTGATGGTGACCTAAGAGTTGTGAAGATTTCCCCACTGTTAAGCACAAAGAAATTCATTTGTATTTCTCCAAAGCATCTCCATCTTGTGGTGAAATCACATTTATGTATTTGTAAAATTCCTATGGCCAAACATTTTTATACACCTTGGATTTTCATGGCGTTGCTTGATTTCATGATTCCACCAAAATCACGGATCCTAGTTTCGAGTTGAAAATTGTACCACACCTCCACCACCTTCTTTCAAGTTAAACTTTTAACGTGGCTCAATAAAGTTCATGGACATCTTAGATATAATCCTATCTCATACCATACTTAATTCAAGAATATCATTTCATCCTCAAGTATTGACCAAGTTATGGAAAGAATCAACTAGAGATGAATGCATTGTTTCTCATGTATTTTTCTTTCATTGGTTATCTTCCATCCTTTGATTCATATTATTAGTGTTTTTTTATTCTTGGTGGGAAAAGTGAACTAAATAGATATAACAACACTTTGTTTCCATTTTTGAATACAAGTTGTTTGTTAAAATACATGTGAGTTTGACACCTCTTATGTGAACACTACTTCTTCTCTCTTTATCTCTCTCTCTCCCTCTCTCTCTCTCACGGAAGCAAGGGTTTGTAGGCATGTTGTTAAAACCAAAGAAGAAAATGATATGAAAGCCGAGTTTTGATGAGTTTTATTATGTATGATACATTTTATTATGTTTGTTATGATGTTTGTTGTAAAATAATAATCCTTTGTTGTATAAACATGGGTAGTGTGTTCAATATATTTTGTATGTTATGATGTTTGTTGCAAAAATAATAATCCTTAGTTGTTTAAATAAGGATTTGTGTTTCATTTATGAGAAAAGTTGTTTTTATGTAATGTATTTTGTCATGTTGTAATTTGTTTTTAATTTGTTTTTATGATAATAACTTTCTTGTTTAATACTTATTTGTTGACTTTAATTTTATTTTTGTTTTATAATCAATATGTTCTAATGAACTATCTAAGGTTTAAACAGTCTTTTGGTCTCCGTACATTGGGTGTTTTTTATTTTCGTTCTTATATCTTTTATTTCTTGGATAAAGTCCTTAAGTGTTGAGTTTCTTTTGGTTTTAATCCCTAAAACTAAAATATGCAAGATAATCTGTAAGTTTCCTGCGGATTTTAATTTTAGGGACTAAAATTAAAAGAGTTTTAACATTTAAGAATCACTTTCAAGAAGAAAAAAAAGGACACATGAACGAAAATAAAAAATATGTCAAATTACAAGGATTAAATGACTATTTAAATAATTATCTAATTATAAATCACATGTACTATCACTTGAATGTTTGAAAATATATTATGCTTTGTAGCATGAGTATTTAACTCAAACACTACTAGAAATAACACATGTAATGTCAAACGTGAAATACGTTTTACCTCGGTATCAGAAGCGAGGTAAATAAGATCGTCATAAAAAAGTAAAGACTTATCACCTTATTGTTTAAAACACTAAGAGATATTTTAATAACACATGAGTAGGGATGACAAAAAAAAACCCGTACCCGTGGATACCCACGGGTAAAACTCGTCACAGATATGGATATAATGGTTTAATGGGTATCCACGGGTAAAATAAACGGATACTTGATTACCCGTTTACTTACGGATACATATATGGATTTGATGGTACCCTTGGCCGCGGATATCCGTATCCGTTAATAATTAGAAAAATACTTAAATATTAATTTGTTTGATCAAAAATATTATTGTTATTTTCTTAAATATGATATTATTATTAGTATTATTATTATTATTATTATTATTTTGATTAAAAAAAAGAAATAAAATGAATGAGAATTATTTTGTAATTATTTATTATGTGTTAAATTTGAAAATATTTTTTTTTGAATTTAAAAGAGATTTAGATATAGTTATTTAAATAATAGTATCCATGGATATCCGTTAATACCCGTGGGTATCTCAAAATTCACGGTTATCCATCTAACTGATACCCGCACGGGTATGGGGTGGGTTCGGGTATCATTTTACTAAATAGGGCGGATAGTGAGAGACTAGTACCCGTGCTCATGGATACCCATTGCCATCCCTACACATGAGTTCGATCCACAAGGTCTGTATTTTTAATATTTTCAATAAAAGCGCCTCATGTATCTCAATTTTTTAATAAAACTGAGGGGTAAATTAGTAGTACTTTTTTTAAATTTAAACTGGTTACATTGTTTACACGGAAAATTAATAAAATATTTTTTTTTACAAAATACAATGTTTATCTAGAATATTAAACTGGTTACATTGTTTACACGGAAAATTAATAAAATATTTTTTTTACAAAATACAATGTTTATCTAGAATATTAAACTGGTTACATTGTTTACACATAATATCAATACAAAATTTAATTTTTCCATGAAGAACCATATGTTTGATCTTCAAATCCTTGATATCCTGGAAAGATCAAATGCTAAAAACAATTTATTTTCTATTGCTTTTCATTGCATCTGTTTCAGATATTAACAAAAAATTAGATAAATAAAGGGTTAGATGAAAAAAGGTTAAATGAAGAAATGGTTAGATAAATAAAGGGTTAGATGAAAAAAGGCTTAAATGAAAAAAAGGTTAAATAAATAAAGGGTTAGATGAAAAAAGGGATAAATAAATATTTAAGTACACAAACACAAATAATTTTACGCTCTAGCAATCCATCATAGAGAACACTTCATAACAAATACTCTTGCATATCTTAAAGCGGAGGATAGTTTCAAGCGCTTCATAGGGCGTTCTATTATCTATTTTTGATATTCATAATATTTTTATAATGGAAGTTAACATAAGATTCACGCGGATCTTTATTAGAAGGGTCTTGACCGTTTATATTCATGAAATGGACGATAGAGTTTTAATTAAGGGTGGTAACAAAATCATAAACTTTAACGCTAAAATATCCCCTTGGTTTTATGAAAAATGGAGGTGCAAATGACTTATTTTTTAATTACATTATTTACAAAGAATATTAGAAATACAATATATTACAAGATTTCCACTAGTGCTCAAGGCTTACCGAATTTAACAAAAGCATAACCTTTATTCAGTCAAATTCTGCAAATTAATAGTAAACCTTACAAAATTATACATCATCATTATTTTTAACGTATAAACACAGAATGTTCTTGAGAAGGAATTTGGTAGCATACGTGAAATCTATTAGCAAGTAGACAAAATCAAAGGAGAAAATGTTTTTAACAACACGATGATTCTATTCTTCCTTTTTGCAGTTGCATTATGTTGTGGAGTGTAGGGTGAAACCACCTCATGCACAATCCCTTCTTTCTCACATACCTTGTCGAAGGCCTTTAATAGATATTCTCGATCACCATCAGTTCTCAAAACTTTGAGTTTTCGACCACTTTGACTTTCGACCATAGATTTAAACTTGACAGATACCTCGATCACTTCACTTTTCTTCTTGATCACGTAAATCTATAGTTTTCGACTGAAATCATCTATAAATGTGATAAAGTATTTGTTACCTCTATACGAATCAACCTGGATTGGTCCACATACATCAGAGTATATGACTTCGAGAATAGCCTTCAACTTACTTCTTGCATCCTTGTTGAAGCTACTCTTGTGTTTCTTCGCTACATATTCCTCACTTGCCTCATTTGGAATTTCGATTTCTAGAAATCACGAAACCATATTTCTTCTCTTCAAATCTCGATGTCTCGAAGTTTAGATGGCCGAGTCAATAGTGCCATATCCATTCGCCTCTTCTTGCTGCATTCAAAAGGCTGAAGCTCCATCATATTAAGTTTGATCTTGAAGGTGCTATTACGAGACATAGGAGCCTTCAAGATTAATCTTCCATTTGCATCGACGACTCTCATCATCTTGTCTTTGACCGACACTTTGTAATTCTTTTCGACCAATTTCCCAAAGTTGAGAAAGTTGCTCTTCATGCCTGGTATGTGTAACACATTTGAAATTACTGACCTCTTGCCATCTTCCCTCATAATCAGAACATATCAAATACCTTCAACGGCTAGAGTATTGTCATTTGTGAATTTTACCATGTTCTTTATTGAGGGTTTTAGGTTGACAAACCAATCTTTCCTTCCAGACATGTGTGATGGGCATCCTGAATCCAAGTACCACTGATCTTTGAATTTTTCCTTATCTCTTATTGTGACCATCAACATCATCTCTTCTTCTTCATACTTTGCGAAATTTGCATCACTTTCCTTATTCTTTCATTTTTTTGGATAATCACTAGAATAATGACCATACTTCTGAAAATTGAAACACTGAATGTGACTCTTGTGAGGTTTTTTACCACAACCTCTTCCTTTATTTGCAACACCACATATTTGGTACCTTGGTATGGTCTTCTCTAATTTAAATTTTTTACTTCGTGTTAGTTTTCTCTACAAGTCGAATTGTTATAGTCACCTCTATCTTTGTTGATTGAGCCTGCAGAGCCACATCACTCTTCGACTTGCCTGCATCTCTTTCAGCCATTCTTTGTTCATGAGATTCAAGTGTCCCTTGAAGTTTTCCTTTTAAAGGTTGACATATATTTTGACTCTTCTATGTAAACTACCACATGGTCGAACTTACGAGGCAATGATCTCAAGATCTTTGAAACAACAACTCTTGTTGTTAACATCTCTCTACAAAATTTGATTTGATTCACTAGTTACATAACCCTAGTGAAGAAATCGGATATCTTTCACTATCTTTCATATGAAGCAATTCATATTTTCTTTTGTGAGTTTCTAACCTCACCTCTTTAACCTTCTCAGTGCATCCAAATGATTTCTTTAGGATTTCCCAAGCTTCTTTTGTAGATTCTACATCACTAACCTTTTCGAAATTTTCTGGACTAACACATTAGTGAATTATAAAGAGAGATTTATAATTATTCTTCAATTCTTTGTATTTCGCCTCTTCTTTTTCTTAAGCTTCTTCATCAAGTGGTTCTAACCCATATTTCACAAAAACCCAAATACCTTGAAAACATAATATAATCTTCATCTATTTACACCAATTCTCATTGTTATCGCCTTTCAGAATTAGGAGATTCGATGAAAAAATTTCATTCGCATAATACATTGAATGTGTGAAAAACACAAGAAAGGGGGTTTGAATTGGGTTTTAAGCCTTAAAAACTTTTGGTAAAAAACAACCCCCTTTTGCAAACTACTTCACTTTTGATAATAAGGTAAAGAAAGTAGGAAATAAGAAAAGACACACGATGTTTATACTAGTTCACTTGATAACCTCAAGCTACTCTAGTCCATCCTTCCAGGTGATTTTGCCTCTATCAAGTGAGGTCTTAATCCAATAGTAAAACTGATTACAAACTGCACAAGCAACTGCAAGTGACTAACTTTTACAACCTCTAAGACACACTAATCTTAGACTTCTCAAGGATGCAGATGAAGTGGTCCCTTAAGAAAATATCAAACAATCGTTTGAACAAAGTTTGTTTACAATTAAGGTACTTCTACACAAGAAAATATGTAAACTGGATATTCAAGAATATTCAAGAATGAGCGTGAATGAGCGTATAAGCATGAAAGAATAGTAATTGATCAGCCTTCTCTCTAAGTCTTCAAGCCCTTCTACAGCCAAATAAAATATAATAACCATTGGACGGTATTTCTGAAAATTCCAAAAAGTTCCCAACTTGAACAATCATGTGGGGGACAAGATCGTACGCGACGTATTTCCTTCATGGTAGTGGAATGGGATAATTAATTTGTACCATGTACTGTTGTACCACATAAACATTATCTTCTTTTCTTCAAATGTCAGAGGCTTCTGAGCACGCATTGAAGGAAGGAGAATAACACTTGGTTCGTTAGAACTTCAAGTCTTTAGAATCTTAAGAAATTCTCTTCAGAAACTTCAACACTTGGTCTTTATAACCTTATTGAAACTAGGATCACAAGAACTTCAAGGCTTCATAATCTTTTGAACTTCGTCTTCAAAAGCTTCAACACTTGGTGTTGAGAACCTCTTTCTTCACAAACATATTTCTTTAGCATCCGGACATCATTTAGAAATTCTATCTTCAGATCTTTAAAACTTGGTTTCTAAGATGGATACCAGAGTCACTACTTCAGAGCCTTCTGCAGATTTTCACTACTATTCATCAGAACTTATTGATAACCCAAATTTACATGGATAATTTGAATCAATTTCTCATGAATATTATCACTTTATTTATTTATTTATTACATATTATGCTAGTTTGGTACATGTATTGTAGGTACTTTCATCCACAAAGCTAGTAGGAGAAAAGAAAGAAACGTGGTGGAGAAATGCAGGAAAATAGAAATTGGGCGCAGAATATACACACAGAAGGTTGTGGCCCTTGCCACACCTTCTATAGCCCTCGCCACAGGATCAAAATATGTGGCCTTCGTGTAGCGGCAAAAACTGCGAGTATAAGTCATTGAATTGACTTAAATCTAAAAATAACAAAAGATTCGCCACCGCTTTTATTTTATCCAAAGGACTAGGAAAAAGAGCGAATAAAATCCTAACAAAAAAATATCAGAGATCTAGGACCGGGGATTATTTATGCAAAGGGAAGGTTTTAGACACCCAAAGCATCTATGGTACTCCGCAGGAACCTTTTTGAAAATTTGTATATGTGTTCTAAAAAATAGTATATGTAAAAAATGGAAGGATTGGGGGAGAAAAAAAGTAGTTTTTTATAATTTTTTGGTTTGATAGTGTCATACCCCAAAATTTGCCCTCCATCTTCTCAAGATATTTCATACATCCATACTTAAGGATTCTTCAGGGTTGATCGACAAACCTCTCCTAGACAATCAACCCAAACTAGGTTTGGTGATTCTCGAATCAAGATGGACTTCCAACATCTCCAATGGTCTTCATGCTTCCAAATATGCTTCAAAGATTCTCCATGTCAAGTATCAAGCCTCACAAGTCAAATTTCCTCAGACAGTTGCTCAGATGGTTGAAAATCAGTTGTATTGGACAAAAAGTCAGTTGTGGTCAACATACAGTCAAACTTCATGATTTTTGGTCAACATCCTCATTTTTAAGTTACATTTATCATTTGATCAAGGGTTGATCATGATTCATCAAGAAAACTCAAGATTTGCTCAAAAGTCAAACTTTCTAAATTGGGGTTTCTCAGTGAAAAGTCAACCAAACTTTCACTGAGCATAACTTCTTCATACTTTCTCAAAAAAATTTCCACCACCTCTTGTTCTGAAGGAAATTCAATTCTCTACAACTTCATGTCTCACAAGAATGTTCAAAAAATGCTTCATTTGGAAGGTATGGATCAAAATATTACAGGTCCTTTTCAAAGTCAACAAAAAGTCAACATTTTGTTTTGAAGATATATTGAGCATGGAAACTCCAATTGAGATGAAACCAAATAGGTTGGTTAGAGGACTCTTAGAGATTTCTAAAAAGTCCAAGAACACTCAAAAATGTGGAAAATTGAGCAAGATACACTATTTAGAAGTTGGGCAATTTTGGACAATTGCACAAAAGGAGATATTGGTCAAAATGCAAAATTTTCCAAATGGGCCTCTAATCTTATGATCCAAACTTGTTCATGACATTATTTGTGATCCATAAATGCTTGGCCATGGCAATTTTCTATTTTATTAATTTATTTTTGAATTTTAAACCATTTAATTCAAAATTAAATTATATAAAATATGAAAATAAGATATTTTTTCAAGAGGAGTGATTTTATATCAAACTTGAGGTCCAAGAAAGCCCATGATACATACCAATTTCGTGCTTGATCCTTCATTAAAGAGAAAATCAAATTTCCTTCAAAAATTTGATTTTATTTGAAAATTATTCAATGCACATTCAAAACCAAATCTTTTTTCCTTCTTTTTCCTCTCCTAATTCACTCTATAAATAGCCATCCATATGACAAGCAAGAGAGACGAGACCCTAGCCCTTACCACAGCCCTCACTTTGCTCAAAATTTTCATAAACTTTCAAAAATCGAATTTTTATTTGCAGCCTCTTTGAACCATCCAAACGTGTTCAGGGGGTAAGATTGAGTAAGGATCCATCATTGTTATTGATCAAAACAACCTGGATCGAGCCATATACATGCATACATATTCAATTTTTTCTTGATTTTACACTTTATTATTCTGTGTGTTTTAATGGATTCTAATGCTTTCAATGTATTCATGAGGTTCATTATACACGATCTGGGCCATCGTTTGGGTTCTTGAACGTTAGAAACATGAGATGCCATGTTTAGGGTTTAGGAACTGTGAAGCTTCGAACTGGCTTGTACAAGCATTTTCAATCGAAACTGATGGTTCCATTGAACTCACAGCCATCGAATTAGGTGGGAAGGGTGGTCCTTTGCTTTTTATTGGCGCTATTTTGCAGGTTCAGGGATCGTGCTTGCCGAAGAAGACGACCGGAGCTAGGGCTCCAGCGTCGTTGACTGGGATGAAGACCGGCGAGGCTGGCGTGGCGCGACGGGCATCTCTAATTCGTCCATTCAGAAACATATGGGGTCCACGCGTGGCTGACTGTGTTTCAAACATATCCCTGACGCGTCATCACTTATATTCCATTGATTTTCACCTTACAAACACCAAGTGACACTTGTCCCAGTGGTTAAGGCGCAGACTGTTGGTGGATACCCTCCAGGGTCACGAGTTCGAATCAGCCAGGGACCAGTTTTGTTTCTTTTTCACAAACTTCACACTTTTTTTTCATATTTTTCCATTTTCTTTTTATTTAATATTTTGCATTCATTTTAATTTATTTCAATAATTTTTATCATGCATTAAAAAACATCAAAAAATATTTTCCTTTTTGCATTATTTTCAGAAAATGTTTATTTAATTTATAAAATTAAAATTATTATTTTTGCATGCATATTTAATTTAATTGTTAATTTATCATTTAAATCACATTTAATTGATTTTTAATTATTAAATTAACTCCAAAAAATCCCAAAAAAATATTTTAGCATATTAATGTTATTTCCAGCACGAAATATTTTTCTCATTTAAAAATTATTATTTTTGCTAACATTTTTCTCTTGATCGATTTCCTCGTATTTTCCGATTTCTCATCTTTTCACAGGTTATCTTGTTTCGGACGATTTCTTTTTATCGTTTTCTTTTTTCCAATTATGTAACTGCTTATGGGATGTAATAGCTTAATTAGGGATTTTATTTTCCGCATTTTAAATTATGTATCTGCCCCAAAGCCATGTAATAGCGTAGGATTTATCTTTCCGCACTTTACTTTCCGCAATTTAATTTCTGCACTCTATAAACTGCTAGTAATTAGGCGTGTATGGCAAGATAAAATTGAACATAGACCACTCATAATTTCAAGATAAAAATATCTGAATTTGACACACTCTTTTCACACATGCACCCCTTAGGGTAATTCTCTCTCGTTGCCTTACGATTCAAATGGTCATGTCCCTCGAACGTAGAGGTATTCTAGCACCATTGCCTTCAAAACAAATCATCATAGTCCCTTCGATACAAAGATCATAGACCCACGACGTCGCCTCCGAATACATGATCTTGACCCTCGATTGTCGCCACGAAAAATGATGATAGTCCTTCGAATGTGCTAGGATACTTCCCACAAGTTGCCTTCTATGACCATACGATGTCCCTTCGAATGTCCCTTACATCCAACAAATAGGGCTACCTACCAACTAATGGTATGGATAGCACTATTCTAAAGGAACGTAAACAATACAAAGCGACCAATTCGAGTAGGTAATAAGACTCTTAGTTGCTTGCTCTATCAAAATACTTTTCACACCTCACACTTTTTCAAAGTTCAAACTCTTTTCAAAAGCGAAACATTTCGAACACTTTGTATACATTCCTGCATGAATCATTACAAAGTCAAAGCGAAATGCCTTTTCAAAACATTTTTCAAACACACGAAAGCACAAATTTAAAATGATCTAAGAGCAACTAAGAGCCCGTAGATAACTACATGGAATGGAAAGCTAATACCTTCCCTTTTCATAACCTTCTCCTTACTCGAATCTAACGAAGGTCTTTTTCGTACTTTTACCTTCCCTTAATTGGATAAAAGAAAAGTCGGTGGCAACTCTTGCTATCCGCACATTTGCGATACAAAAACCTAAAAAGTCAGTTCACCGTGTGTTCACAGTGATTTCTGGTGAAACAACCGCTAGTCCTCCAAACTATTAAACAAGCGTTATGATTGTTGTTTAATCCCTTTGGTAACTTGCAGGATCGACTAGATTGATCCTATGGGGTTATTGGTCGTTTGCATAAACTTAAAATGATGGTTCATGTTCAAGGCTTGTTTTAAATGTTTCATATATGTTTCAAGTGTATTTCAATTATGATGTTCAATAAACTGATAACGTAATCAAGTGAAGCAATATAAAACCAATTTGAGCAAATAAGACATAAAGACTTCGAATTACAGAAAGTATATAAATGCAGGAATGCTTAAAGAATTTCTTGAATGTAAAAGACTTTCAAAATAAAGCATGAAGTGTAAAAGACAATAATGTAAAAGCGAGTATGTAAAAGTTTTCTGGAAAATAAGAGCATGAATGTAAAAGTTTCAGAAAAGTAAAGAGTTTCGAAATGAGAGAAATGCGTTTAAATGCAAAGAAAGTGAAACGACTTTGAATGTAAAAGATTTAAATGACATTGATGCAAGACAAAGGTAAACTGGAAAGATAAAGATACATTATTGCATAATAAAGAGTTTGGTGCAATCATACGTACATCATCCGTGCATTCGTTTCCCTAGCCATGTGGTATTTTGAATGTTACTGAATTTTAGTACAATAGATATGACACACGAAATCCTAACACTAAGACTTTTATTTATACTATTTTGACCATAACGGTCTGACTTATGAGATCTTGCCACGTTTCGGACATGCAGAATACTATGCTTCTCTATCCTCCACGTCTTCGAACTGTTTTCCAGCGCGCATATTCGAACTTCCATCTATCCCGCTCACGTTTGAATTTCAAATATCTTAACTGCCTTTCGATTCGAACTCGCTTCTCAACACCACGCTACTACCAATTCGAAACTCCTTCTACATGTATCATCATAATTGCTACTCGAGGCTCCAAGTTTCAATATATTTATTTGAAGAGCTAATTCTTTCATTCCAAATCATGACATTTCCTTCGTTCCAATGAATACTGACATTGTTTCATTTTGAGCTCAGTGATTCCTATTCGAATCATAGATATCAAAATCTTCAGCCAACAAAATGCCCCTTTAAAATATGTATTTCGAATCTCTATCTGAGAAATACTTATTTTAAATGTATCCACAAGATTTTGATGTGATCTTGAGCAATTATGACACTGTGTATGACTTCCATTACGTCAGTCACGACGGCTCTTGGGTTTCCGAACCGCTTCAAACAGTTGCCACGGTATGGTGCGGTTATTAAAGATAATGGTTGTCTTTAATCATGCTTATTTCCAATGCTTACTTTACGCCACCTCACTCCGTATCCAACCCACGTCCTCCACGTTTCTTGGCCTTAGTTGATGAGTGCTTCAACTTCCTCTACTATATAACCAAACACACTTAGTCTTTTTACTCTTTTTACACACTCTGAACCTTTTCTTCTTCTCTCTTTGCTGAAAAACCCTAAAATCTTAACAATTTCCCACAATGTCTTCAACAACATCTCAGATAAAAAAGATTTCCAAGAAGAAGAACAAGACCATTGGAACGATCCTGGAAAGCAAGGTTGATATTCACCAAGGCCAATCCGTTCTTATACCTCAAGGCATCTCCAAAGAGCAAGAACTCCTGTACGCTTCCCAGGTATTAATCCCAACTAATGCCTCTGGAAAGAGGTTTGCCTTAATGGGTCCTCTCACAGTTTTTGAGATTCTGAAGGATACTAGAACCATATTCCCTGTTTGTTATGACTTTAAACCTTTGTTCAATAAAATGGAAACCCCTAGATTAGACACTGATAATGTGAATAAACCCTCAGCTTCGAAAGACATAGAGACCCCTATGATTCCCCCAAAGGATCCTTTCATTTTGGACTATGTTAAAAGTAACTTTAAACCATTTCGATCTTGTCCTACTGCTGATGTAGCGTACCAGAACTGGTTTGCTAAAGTAGAGGTTAAGAAATCCCATCAGTGGGAGGAACTAGGTATTTACAATCTTCTCAAATTATCGAAACCAGGCTTTACCTACAGCCATCCTTTGCTATTTGCATCCCTGTACTGGATAGTACCTACAACACCTTTCACCTTCCGGAGGAATGGTCACACCACCTTTTTGACATAGTGCTATCAACGGCCTATCACCGGAGGGAGAAACATACATCCCCGACTGAGGAACATTCCAAAGATAATTGACTTCGATATCAAATTAGGTAGCTTCTCCAAGTTTACCAGCCATTATCACACTGAAGGTGATAGTGTTTCTGACGTCGAACATGTTGCCTTTCTCACTCTTTGGTTATCAAGATATGTTTTCTGCAGTAGGTCGCTCTGTAGCTTGAGGTTTATCCCTAGCAAGGGATTTACATGAAAATAGGAGGATTAATTTAAGTGAGCTCTTATTAGTTGACCTTTATAAAAGTCCGAGGTCATCTGTTCAAGTTTAAAATCCCACACCCCAAGAATATCTTGCTAGTGGCCCTTTCGTTGCTTGATATGGCTTAACGCCATGTTCGAATCTTCACTTTCTACTGCGGACACTATTGTTGAACAAGATCCAGAAATAACGGATCGAAATGTTGAAGACACAAGGTTAAGAAGGCTGACTCCGAGTGATGACAAGACCGATTTCTAGATTTTATTTTCTCAATACATTATGCTCTTTCTAAGAAGCATAAGTTCAAGAGACTATGGCGCCTTTTGCTTCGAGGACTCATGGACCATCATGGTTCACTATGTCCCTTTGAGGTGCTAAGACTAAATAAATTCAAGATATCTGGAAAGCCTTTTTGCTCCCAAGGCTAATCTCTTCAAGGATCACTCCCACCAAAAATCAGATTCTCCTTTTTGCCTATCAACCCAACTTCGTCTCAAGACAATTTAGTTTATGCCAACCGATTCCCGAACCACTCTTTCGACTCACGTTCTATTACCTCGGTCGAACTTTCAAGGCTAGAAGCCAAAAAGAAGAACAATATCAAGGATTTGCTCAATTGAATTAATCTCTTTTGAACCATCTTATTTTTCATCCAAAGGTTTTCGGATTGGTGGAGTAAATTCTACCGGCCTCGTATGTTTGATACTCTCACTATCCAAAATAAACTGACTGCTGCGTTCGATGCGGTACACAAAAAGAAAGGTATGTTCACTCATGCTCAAGAAATTAAAGCTTTTCAAACTTACTTGAAACAACTTATGATCCTACACGCTTGGAGTCCACAGATATCGAGTCCCAAACCTTGAAGGAAAAATTTAGAAAAAGTCTCTAAGTTCGACTTCCTTGTGTGTCACCGAGGATAGGTATAGGTTGGCACTCGAAATGCATCCACCTAAGTTTCCCAAACTACCTACCTCAGAACTGGCTCTGGCTTGGTTTCCCCCATACCCTTGGTGGTTTACTTGCAAAGAGATGTCCAAGTACAAATCTCAAAGGAAACTAAAGCCATCTGAGACTGTGACATGGGCTCGACATTGGCTCCATAATTTCCCAGGGCATCTTTGCTATGACCTTTCTGCCATGTCGATTCTTTCGAATGAAGGCGCAGGTGCGAATGCTTGGGAAATCCCAAATAAGTCTTACTTACTTTATTTTAACATTTTGTCTTATGTGTTTCGCTTTTCAGCTATCAGAATAAAGACTGTTGCATCAAAGACCAAGGAAGGAAGTAGTTCCCAAACAACTATTGAAACTGATGACAATGTGCCCAAAGCAACTCCAACAATCACTCCTGCAACAACAACAACAACAACAAACACTATTGCTCCAACTCCAATTATTTCTTCAATTCCAACAACTACTCCGTCTCAAACAATCGCTCCAGCCCCAAAGGTAAACAATTTATTCTGGTATTTCGAAATAGGCTTGAGTTTATGCTTGAGATCTAACTTATGTTTGTACCATTTCAGACTAGTAAACTCCCACCAACTACTCCAAAGAAGAGAAAACCTAGTACCAGTGGAAAGACTCTCAAGGCTGGGGAAAGTTCACCAACAGTTTTGAGAAAGAAGCAAAAGAAAGACATTCCAAAAGACACTAACGTCTCTGGACTTGATTCCAGGGATGTTGCTCCCTCACAAAAATCCAAAAATCCACCTTCGACCTCCAACGTAATGTTGGAACACATAGACAGCAATATATCTGCAGATAATCCACAGGTGAATTCACTTCGAATTTTTGAAAATGATTATTCGTACCTTAGTTATAAGTTTCTAATCTTTCTTTATTTGTGTAGGATGATTCAACTCCGATCCCAACTACTTCGACTCCTCCCCCACAAACAGCTGCTCCGATCCATTCTTCTCCTCATGGAGATTCAAGTAATCTGGTGCAGAACAAAGGCTCTTCTAATATGGCAATTCCAACTGGAGCTTCTGAACAGCCAGATGACCAAGGCACTTCGCCTCCTCTCAAGGAGACCAACGAAACAACGCTTGAAGATGCTACAGAAGTGCCTCCAGAGACTTCTCACCCAGAATCTCCACCCAAAATCCCTCAAGAGAGCGAAAAGGCAATTCATACTGAAGAAGAAAAAACCAATACCTCCCAAGAGAGCGAAGATTCAAGTGAGGAAGGATCTGAGGATGAAGAAGGAGAAGATGCTCAAGAAGGTTCAAGCGAAGGGACGGAATCTGATCTGGTGGTAATCAAAATGATAACATCGAGGTAGTGGACTTGATTGATGATGAAAAGGATGACGAAGAAGCAAATAATGAAGGCGGTGATGTTCCCACTAATGAACCAATGGACGTTGAAATGGATGTTACTCCATTGCGTATGGAACTTCCAGAGTCTTCCAAATGCCAGACAACCGAAGAGGAGTTAGCCCTCTTGAAACGAAACGACCCTATTGGGTACATGAAACCTAAACTAGCTCAGAGAAACACTCCTCTCCCTAAGGCTAATGCTGGTTCGACCTCTGACTCAGTGCCTTCTGATGACAGGGTTATCTTTCTTCACAAGATTCGAAAAACAATCCTTGATGTGGATTTATTCGAAGTACTCAGAAAAGATAGTACAACCTGCTTTATGATGAAGGGACTTCTCAATCAAGTCGATCTTACCACATGTTCCCTGGAAGTCAGCACCATTTTGTTTGAACTTCAATCTCTGATCGATAACGTAACTGGATACCTTCTTCAAAACGAATCTGCTGCCAACAAACTCCAAGAGAAGCGAAGTGCAATGGACGCTGCTTATGAACACGCCTCGAAGCTTACTAAAGAGGTTGAAGATCATGCCATGCATATCAAGCAAGCTAAAGTTGATTATGATCTTCGAGCTCAATCCATTCTTCGCTGGGAGAAACAGATTCAGGAACTTCAACATAAAATTAAGGAAGCCCAGCAGCAACAACTTGCATATGAGTCTAATACTTTTGGTAATCGATTCGAAGAGATTCTGAATAAAGGGCTTGCAGAGACGGAGGCGGCTGAGCAGCTAAAGGGCGAAGTTGCTATCTTGGAAGGAGCCCAGCGCTCTACTCAGCAAAAGCTTGAGTCTTTTAAGAATATCTTCGATCGATTAAGGCACAATACCCACTTCTGAAACTTGTTTATTTAATAAATCTTGTACTTTAATTGAATGTTTGTTTGTAACACTTGACAATGCCATTTTGGCAATTAATTTCACCATTCACCATTTTGGCATCTCGTTATATGTTTATGATTACATCGCTATTATTCGAATCTCCTGCAGGCATGGTTTATATTTCTTTAAATACTTCCCATTAACCTTTAGGATTCGTTTATCATCTGCCAGCTCTTCGATTTCATATGCATTGTTTGAAAATGTTTTTACTATTCGAAAAGGTCCTTCCCAATGAGGTGACCATTTACCTAATGCTTTATTTTTCTTGTCCATGGGCAATATAACTTTCCAAACTAAGTCATTAATACTGAATGTTTTACCTTTCACCCTTTTGTTATATGCTCTGGCCACTCTCTCTTTTTGCCTCATCAGGATTTCCAATGCATGCAATCTAACTTCATCTAATTCGACCAACTCACTCATCATCATTTCCCAATATAAAGAAGATGAGATTTCATTTTGCCTTTGGATTCGAACGGATTGTAGATGAATTTCTCCGGTAAGACCGCATCATGACCAAATGTTAGTTGGAAAGGTGTAGTGTTAGTAGCTTCTTTAGGAGATGTTCTGCAGCCCATAGTATTTGATCTAAAGTCTTATGCCAATTTCTTGGTTTTTACCAACATGTTTTTAATCAAACCTATTATTACTTTGTTGGTCGACCTGACCATTTGCTTGAGCATAATATGGCGTCGATGTTAGCAACTTAAATCCCACTTGAGCAAATGCTTGCATCTTCTTACCAGTAAACACTGATCCTTGGTCTGTGGTTATGCTCTCTGGCAATTCGAACCTATAGATAATTTGTTTCTGTATGAATTCAATGATAGCCTCTTGGTCTACAGTTACTAATGGTATTGCTTCGATCCATTTGGTGAAATAGTCTATTCCTACCAGGATATATTTCTGACCTTTAGATGAAGCAGATTGATTTCTCCTATTAAATCTAATGCCCATCCTCTAAAGGGCCATGGTTTAATGATCGAATGCAACTCACTTGCGGAGCATGTGAATCCACGCATGTTTCCGCATTCTTCACATCCTTTGGCAAAATCTATACAATCTTTGAGCATCTGGGCGACATACCATATCGAAATAGCAACCACTTCATTTTATGGCCCTTGATGTGCCCCACATGCCCTATTGTGGACTTCTGATAGTGCTAGATATGCCTCACTTTCTCCCAAGCATTTTAGTAACACGCCTTCTTGGGTCTTCTTGAACAATTCATTTCTCATAGGACATTTGACAATGCTCTATATTTTATTTTTCTGTCCACATTCAATGTTGGATTTTCTAAATACCTTATTAATGGATTTCGCTAATCAGATCATTAAAGTGTCTATGGCTAATACTTCGAACCTATCTTTATCACCATAACTTATTTTGATATTCTCTAGATCTGATGGTGTAAGTATGGTAGCCATGACTCTTCCTCTTATTTCGATCAAACCCTCTAAGTTTTTAGCAGAAACTTTATAACCTGAAGCTAATTGTGCTAGGTCATTTGCTTCTTGATTTTCTATTCTTGGTACGCGTCAATGTCCATGTATTGAATTTTTGAGTAGCCTATTAACTATGATGAAATATATCATCAGATTTTCCTTTATGCATTTGTATTCCTTAGTTATCTGCTTGACCACTAACTCTGAATCACCTTTGATTTCAACTCTAGTTGCCCCCAATTCCAACAAAGCTTCAAGTCCAACAATGAGCGCTTCGTATTCAGCTTCATTGTTCGAGCAACGAGGACCTTCTAATTTATACTTGAATTTTGTTGGAATTCCCTCAGGAGAAATTATGAGAACTCCAACACCGCTGCCCTCTCTGTGGGTCGAACCATCAAAGTATAGCTTCCAAGGTTGCATTTCGACATAACCCATGACAGGTTGTTCGACCAATGAATGGTCCACAATGAAATCAGAAATTACTTGGCCTTTCACTGCTCTTAAAGGCATGAAAGTCAAAGCATATTCTGTCAAGGCTAAAGCCCATTTCCCATTACGCTATGCTCATGGCTTGGAAAGCATGTGTTTGATAACATCGAAATGAGATGAAACATAAACATCAACAGGTTTTATATAATACTTGAGTTTCATACAAGAAAAGTATAAACAAAGACACAACTTTTCTATATTACTGTATCTAGTTTCTGCATCATTCAACACCCTACTTAAATAATATATGGCTCTTTCGATACCATTACTATCTTTTGTACTAACATACTACCTATAGTAAGTTTAGAAGATATGTACAATCTCATGGGTTTTCCCATGAAGGAGGAGACTAGATAGGAGGTGAGAGAGATATCTTTAATCTTGTCGAAAGCCTCCGATGTGCTTCTCCACTCAAGGCTTGGCCTTGCTTTAAGCGTAGTAGTGGAGAAAAGCTTGTTTTCCCACTTAGGTTCGAAATAAATCTTCTGAGAAAATTAATCTTCCCTAGTAGAGACTGCAACTCCTTTTTCGATGTGGGGGCTTTAGTCTCCATGATGGCTTTGGTCTTGTTCTGGTTAATTTCGATTCCTTTTTTATGAACCACAAAGCCCAGGAAATCTCCTGCTTGCACAAAAAATGCACATTTAAGGGGATTCATTTTTAAGCCATGTTTTCTCATCCTTTCGAATGATTGGCTCAAATGATGCAGATGATTTTCTGCAGATATAGATTTGATGACTATATCATCAATGTACACCTGCATAAATGTCTCAATAAAATCATGAAATATGGAGTTCATTGCTCTTTGGTAAGTTGCCCCAGCATTTTTTAAACCAAAAGGCATCACTACCCATTCATAGGTGCCTAAGGCTCCTGGGCAACAAAATGTTGTCTTAGCAACATCTTCTTCAGCAATAAAAATCTGGTTATAACCAGAGTATCCATCTAGCATACTTAGGTATTCGAATCCTGCAGCAGAATCTATTAACATTTCTGCCACAGGCATAGAGTATTGATCTTTGGGGGTTGCAGTATTTAGATCCCTAAAGTCTATGCATATTCTCAATGAACCATTCTTCTTAATAACAGGCACTATATTTGCTAACCATTCGACATACCTTGTGGTTCTGATGAATTTGCAGCGCAGCAACCTTTCGACCTCTGCTTTGATCTTCGTGAGCACTGCTGGCGCGAACCTCCTTGGAGTCTGCTTGATGGGCTTCTTGCCATCCTTAATTGGAAGTCTGTGCTCCACTAACTCTCTTTTCAAACCAGGCATTTCGTCATAGTCCCATGCAAAGAAATCTTTGTTTTGCTTGAGGACTTCGATCACCTCTTGTTTGAGGCTTGGGCTGAGTTTCGCGCTTATGTAGGTGATTCTTTTCATGTTGATATCCCCCAAATTCACTTCTTCGAGTGGGTCCTGTGCCAACATCTTAGCACCTGAGTTTGTTGGATCCTTCTCGAAGCCCAAGGGTTCCGTATCATAAATGGCGTCAAGCCTTTGATCTATTCGCTCTCACGGGGTGAATCTTCGGACCCTTCCCTTGAGTTCGTTTACTTCAACTGTATGTTCTATTGCAGCCTCCGCTTTCCATTCATTCTCGATATAGGCGAAATCCTTTCGAAGAAAGAGGACTCAGTCATGAGCAGGGTCGTCGGACTCCCAGCCTGGTGGCCGTCTTTGCGAAGTGCCTTCGCCTCCTTCATCACCCTTAATTATTTTCCTATCCCAATACATGCCATCATGGCGAAGGGTCATATAGTAATGCGCATCTCTTGTTTCATTCAGTTCGTCACTTGGGGTACAGGGAGCTATTCTTGCCAGATACTTGTCATAATTCCTTTTGTTAACCAAATTGACTATTGTCATGAAGTAACTCTGGTCTGCTTCGATATTTTCCACTATACCATCTTCTCTCCAGATGACTAACCTTTGGTGCATCGACGAAGGAACTGCCCCTACGCCTTGAATCCACTCTCTTCCCAACAGCAAGTTATAATTTGCTTTGGCTTCGATCACCATGAACATAGTGGGCCTGCAGCTTGATCCGACAGTTAACTCCACTTGCACTACCCCCAACGTTTGTCCTACCTTCCCTTCATAGTTGGATAAGACCATGTTGTGAGGTTTAACATCACCCTCTTGAATGCCTAACTTCTTCAGCATGAATTTAGGCATCAGATTAACTGCAGCGCCTCTATCCACTAAGACCTTGTTCACCCCGTGGGCTCCAGCCTTTGCTCGAATGAACAGTGGCTTCAAATGACTCTTCATTGTGGGATCTGGGTGTTCGAAGAATGCATTCTGCTCTTCGACCGCGCCATTATCCATTACATAGTAACAGACTGGTCTGTGTTTCATCAGATCAATGGTGTCCTCTTCCTCCTGTTCTTCGATTTCGGTCTCTTGGCCAAATTCGGATGGTATCTGTATACCACATTGCGGTTTAGGTTAAGTGAGGATTCTCCTTCTGATTCGAAGTTATCTATAAGCATATCCTCGTCTTCTTGTGGACTTGGAGTGTACTTTTGATTCATCGGTTTTGTTTCGAAAAGAGCCTCCTACTAACCGGAGGTTTGTCTTGAGTTGCCTATTTGTTGTTGGTTGACGCTTCTTTGTTGGTCGAACCCTTTGTCCGCTAAACTTTCCTCTCCGCCTTCGACCTGTCCGCCATTGGGATCTTGACATGGGATTCTTACCTTTATAATTTCCCACTCGTTCTTCCCTCTTTCGTGTTGAATTGTCTCCGGTATACCATGGCATGACGCATTTCGCCATTACCTCCCATTTATCCTTCCTTTGTTGGTTTTGACTTGCGACCATCCGTGCTGGTATACAAGGATTTTAAATGTCACCCTTCGAGCACCCTTTGGATATGGGCTATCAGGCTTTCGTTGACTGTGATTACCATCGAAACACTGACTCATTTGACCAACTTCCTTGTGATTCCAGCATGGGGCGAAGGGAATCGTTTCGAAAGCTCCAGCCATGTTCTGGTCATATGCTGCTGAACATCTTGGGCAAATCAAGCACTTGGTTGCCCCTTTGTGACAGCGTACTAAGAACTCCAACAAACTTTCCCCAGCTCTAGGGTAGCATCTGAACAATTGGTTGTCTTGGCGCCAATTTACTCTAGTTCGAGCCCTTTGTTTTCGTTCGAACTCCACAGCAATCCTCTCGTTGCATATGATGCTGCATCTCGGACAAAGCATCATTTCAGCATGTCCCTTGTGGCACAACATGAGATATTGTTTTAGGCTAGTATCTGCAGCATAACCATCCTCCATTTTGTATTTTTCTTTTTTGAGATATCTTTCCATTTCCTGCATCTCAGAACAAGGTCTCTCCATGTCCACCATATTGACATCCACATCTGGTCCTTTCTCAACATCATCTCCCCATCCTGATGGTTTGATGTCTTCGATCCGAATCTTTGAACTCTCTGGTGCAGAGTATTTCACCATATAATCAAATTTCCCACTGGGCTCCCCTAAGGTGTCCCAGATCTCTTTTTTAGGAACGTTACCATCTTTATCTTCCCCTTTTGTATCATCATCTCCCCATCCTGATGGTTTGACGTCTTCGATTCGGATTTTCGAACTCTCTGGAGCATAATATTTTACCAGATAGTCGAACTTCCCACTAGGTTCACCCAAGGTATCCCATATCTCTTTTTGAGGGGAAGCTTGTTTTGTAATCTGAACCTTCTCCAGTCTGAGCCTCAGGCCTTCAGTAACCCATGTCAATTTCTATTTCTGGTTTTCCTGACCCTCAGTAGCCTGGATTCCTTTTGAAACAACAGCTGGAGTTGCTTGGATCGAAGGCTCCAGTCGTTTGTGGACGTCTTTAGTGACTCCATTGTTGACTTCGACCAACACCCAACTTTCACTCTCAGTGCTTTCCTCTTTCAATGTAGTGGCCCCTTGGTCTGCTTCCACCATATTGATGTCTCCAATGCTCGAAGGCTCGGAGTAGTTGGTGTCTGCAATATCCAGAGGGTCTTCATCCACCTTCATTTTTGGTTTATCAGCAAACTTTAGTCTGCCTTCTTTAATTGCATTTTGAATCAAGTCTCTGAAAAGAAAACACTGTGAGGTTTTGTGGCCTAGGAAACTATGATATTTACAAAATCCTCTTTTCTTTCTTTGATCTAAAGGAGGTATTTTGACGTTTGGTGGCACAATTAATTGGCCATCTTTGACAAGTAAATCGAAGATTTCATCACACTTTGTTATATCAAGGTATACACCTTCTTTGGAAACTTGTCATTTTCTCATTTTCAACAATTTCTTTCCCTTTGTGGGGACTAGGAGTTTACAAGAGTAAAGTGGAGCTGTTTCAATTCAGTGAGATCTATTTCGACCTCTTGAATTCGGGATAGTCTTCACCTTCCTCCGTTCGACATAGGAAATTATTTCCTTCTTATTACTCTTAGAAGCCACGGCCTTCTCGGCCTTTAGCCTTCGACTTGTCGAACCACGTCTGCTAACCGAGCCATGTCCCTCAAGTATTGAGTATCTAATTTCTTCGAATAGAATAGTCCGGACCACCGCCATTTCGACTAACTCATGCTCGGGGACTCTTGTGAAACATCTAGATTTCAAGAGTCGAACCTATTTAAGTATTCATCTATAGGTTCTGAACTTCCTCTTAACACTTGCTAATTCCTTTAGACTTATCTTGGATTGTCCCATATAGAACTGCTCATGGAAACCTTTCTAAGAGGGTCCAGTATCTATGGATCCAGGGGCAAAGTAGTGAACCATGTGAAAGCATTTTTAGTAAGGGAACTTGGGAAATATTTAATCCTAAGGTTCTCGTTATTTACTATGTCTCCGCCTCGTTAGATACCTAGCTATGTGTTCATTGTTGACTCATTGGTATCTCCAAAAACTTTGTAAATTTAGGGATCTTGTATCCTCTAGGAAAATCAGTATGGATTACATAGTCTGCTATGGGAGAAGCGTAATTTGGCCTTCTAATTCCTGTATTAATACCGTTTTGGGCCATGATCCTTTCTATCATGGTGGTTAGGTTATTTTCCGCCAAGATATTGTCATTTCGAACTCTATGAACCATCAGCATCGTCTCGGTCTCGACCTACGTCAACCCTCTAGGTTGTTCTTCTCGAAACGCTGGGACTCTAGTCTTCCAACCCTTGGCCCTGGTTCAATAATTCCCCTTTGTGGTTCTTCTCGAATCACTGGGGCCTCAAATCTTTCAACCCTTGCTGGTGGTTCTATCAATCCCCTTTGTGGTTCTTCTCAAATCACTGGGGCATCTACCCTTTGTGCTCTTGCCCCCAAGTTAACCCCTCTCGAATGGCCTATACGGTGGGTCATCAATCATTCTATGATAGGTGCGTTCGCTCGAACCAATGCTTGGTTCTCGCCTCACTTCGTGGAGCAAAGAAATCGCTATTCGACTCATATTCTGCGTTCTCCGTTTGTCACGTCACGTTTTGAACTATTGGGGCAAAGATTTCCTGCATAGTTTGTGCTAATATTCCTATCATATTATGGTTGCTATCATCCATTAACTGCCTAAAAGCCATTTGATTTTCTGTGGTTAAGATGGGCAGCGCCATAACCTCTCACCCTTGGTTATTTGTCATGAATTGATTAGCCCAACCCTAAGTGTGGTGACGCTTCGACGTCAAGTTTGCAAACCCGTCATAAAGGATGTTGGCATTCCGCATCGGGAATTTCGGGTCTAGTACGTCGAAACCGAATGGTCTAGTTAGTGGTGGGTAGCGAAATGGGTTTGTTCCCGATGGTGGGATGAATCCCAGTGGTACCAGTGGTTCTTGTACTACCTAGGATCGAATTGTTTGTTGACATGCCACTTGTTCCATTCGGGCATACTATTAGTGGAAGACGCAATGATTGCGTTCAAGGGATCATGTTGGATGTCCTCGCAGCTGCATTAGTGCTCTGCATGTGGGGCGTTTGTTCCCTTGTGGGTTGTTTGGATCGACATCCTATTACTTGATTTCTTCCGGTAAGGGTTGGTTCTTGTTAGTTATTCTACCACTCCTAAGGTTCATATACTAATGAACTTTGTTTACTCAGAAAGAACCTTTTAACAATAATTAAGTCTTTTAAACGTTAATTTTAATTAGCAACAACCAATCTTCGTCCCACTGGGCGTGCCAATTTGTTCACAGTGATTTCTGGTGAAACAACCGCTAGTCCTCCAAACTATTAAACAAGCGTTATGATTGTTGTTTAATCCCTTTGGTAACTTGCAGGATCGACTAGATTGATCCTATGGGGTTATTGGTCGTTTGCATAAACTTAAAATGATGGTTCATGTTCAAGGCTTGTTTTTAAATGTTTCATATATGTTTCAAGTGTATTTCAATTATGATGTTCAATAAACTGATAACGTAATCAAGTGAAGCAATATAAAACCAATTTGAGCAAATAAGACATAAAGACTTCGAATTACAGAAAGTATATAAATGCAGGAATGCTTAAAGAATTTCTTGAATGTAAAAGACTTTCAAAATAAAGCATGAAGTGTAAAAGACAATAATGTAAAAGCGAGTATGTAAAAGTTTTCTGGAAAATAAGAGCATGAATGTAAAAGTTTCAGAAAAGTAAAGAGTTTCGAAATGAGAGAAATGCGTTTAAATGCAAAGAAAGTGAAACGACTTTGAATGTAAAAGATTTAAATGACATTGATGCAAGACAAAGGTAAACTGGAAAGATAAAGATACATTATTGCATAATAAAGAGTTTGGTGCAATCATACGTACATCATCCGTGCATTCGTTTCCCTAGCCATGTGGTATTTTGAATGTTACTGAATTTTAGTACAATAGATATGACACACGAAATCCTAACACTAAGACTTCTATTTATACTATTTTGACCATAACGGTCTGACTTATGAGATCTTGCCACGTTTCGGACATGCAGAATACTATGCTTCTCTAGCCTCCACGTCTTCGAACCGTTTTCCAGCGCGCATATTCGAACTTCCATCTATCCCGCTCACGTTTGAATTTCAAATATCTGAACTGCCTTTCGATTCGAACTCGCTTCTCAACACCACGCTACTACCAATTCGAAACTCCTTCTACATGTATCATCATAATTGCTACTCGAAGCTCCAAGTTTCAATATATTTATTCGAAGAGCTAATTCTTTCATTCCAAATCATGACATTTCCTTCGTTCCAATGAATACTGATATTGTTTCATTTCGAGCTCAGTGATTCCTATTCGAATCATAGATATCAAAATCTTCAGCCAACACCGTGTTACAGATAGAACTTCCAATGTGTTCCAGGCCTACATACCAGTAATGTGCAATGTTGAAATCAAAACCTAGTTTTTCGGGTAAAAAAGACTAAAGTTGTGTGTTGGTTGATTTTAAGAAAATGTTTGTTAGAAAAGCTACAAAAAGCTCAAAAAGTGTGAATGAGTTTGGGTGTTTTTTAGTCTTATAAAACGAAAAGTCAAAGTATTATTAAATGAATTGAAAGTTTATTAAGAAAAGAAGTTTGAAAATTCATGGACCTAAGTCCGAGTTTTTTTATGAAAGCAGTTCGAGTTTTGAAAACAAGGATCCTTTGAAAAAGAGGGAAGATTTTGAAAATTAAAGAATGAGGAGGAGATGAAGAGGCTAACCTAAGTGCATAAAGTAAAAGGTAAGGGTAAATAAAGATCTAACCGGGAGAGAAAACTAGTACTGGACATAAAAATTTAATACCATATCCCACCCTTTAGATTACCGCATAAACAACAATAACCAGATCGAAACCACTGGTGAACTTTCATCGATAGGGTCTATCAATGGAGTCGCCATTAAACGCTTTTATCTCGGAGGAGAAAGGAAAATATAGCATAAACATGAGGAAAAACCACGGTCTCACGACCAGAGATCTAGGTAAGAAAGTTTGTTACGAGGGAATGGATTAGCACCCCACGCGCCCGTAGTACTCTACGGTATCCACTTATATTTTCTAAATAAGGGGTGTGTTATATCTATTTATTGCTCAATCTCTACAATGCATGCAAAAGAAACGGAAAATAAATAAACCACGGGAAAAGGAGGAAGTTTTACAAGTTGTGCTCGGTCGAGTCCCGTGACAAGATGCCCACGATTCTCTGCAATGGGAAAGACAGAGCGTCGTAGTTTGGCTCACTTGTTTTGGTGGGTTTTGTGTTTTTTACTTATGAAAAAAAAATTAAACACAAAAAGAAAATGCGCCCGTAGGAGAAAAAGAGTTTGTCTTGGTTGGTTTCTTTTACCTTTGTGAAAGGAGTTCAAACCATTATTAAGTGTTTTTGTTTTCAAAAGAAAGAGAGCAAGTTTTAGTTTTATTACATACAAGGATGCAAAGAGAGAAGCAAAACAAAAGGGAGACTAACTAGTACTAGTCAGAATAATCCCAATATTACCCAAAGTTTAATATGCAAAAATCGGAGTAATTTAAAATTTTCATAATTTATCTGAGGCATCACACCATCAAAAATAACTCACTTTAAATGCTTTATTTTAAAGTATAACTCTGATACATAGCATCGCAGAAGACGAAATTGATTCATAAAATAGAATATCTTGTTTATTAAACTTCCTCATCAAAACCATGTTCATATAAATTATGGTTCTTAATCCACAAAAAGGAAACAACTAAAGAACAACAACAAGGACAACAAAATATTCCCCGAAGTGCTATATATCGTAACCACACCGACTGACTACTAAAGCAGCTAAAAACTCCGTCTTCATAACACGCACGTTACCAATATATAATAAAAAACAAGTAAAGGGTGAGATAATCCAAAACATATAGTTAAAGGCATGATAATATATATATATATATATATATATATATATATATATATATATATATATATATATATATATATATATATAGTTTTAGAATTATAAAAGATATAAGTTATTAAGTGCATTCTAACACATAACCAAACTTCACTTACTTCGATCGTCATTCTAATGTGTATAATCTACACTATATCGTCATAACCTCATCGGCATACTTCATCGCAACAACACATAACCCTCCGACACCACGAAATCGTCACTAGCTAATACATCACTAATTAACACGGCAGTCTTAAACAACAACATCAACCAACAACATTAAATAATGCTAATAATATAAGCAACATAAACAAATCATCACAATTTGGCTAGAGCCCATCTTCGCTTTTGGCATAAAGCCCATCATCGCTGGGCATAAAGCCCATCATCACAACATCATCACAAACATCATCACATCATATATCATCGCATTCAATATCATCCATCAATCAACAAAACTCAACGCTAAACAACTCAAACATAAACATAACCGACTCCATGAGACACGACTATGTTATGCATGTGGTACCCATCGCTTTGTCCGTAATTAGGACACTTGACATAAAGCCAATCTTCGCCGCATAAAAGCCATCATCACTTGGTATAAAAGCCATCATCGCTAGGCATGAAAGCCCTTCGCTATGAAATGTATGTGACTCGACAATAAAACAACACAACACAAAAACATCATCATCGCTCATCCAAATTGGCATAAAGCCCACATCGCCATAATTTATCCAAAACAAGATAAATATATCATCGCATCATAATTGCATTATGCAAACATCACCAATAAATTCATCAAAAGTCATGCATTCACAATCGGAAGCATTTATTAACAACATCAATTTAATCATCACATCATCATGTACAAAAACATATATCATCGCATTGCATATCAATAAGTATTCATTAATAAATACACCGTCGCAAATCTTACGTTTATTCACACCGTATCATCATCAATTAATTCACTAAATTCCGAAAACGGGAAAATAGTCAAACACCTATACTCGTCGCGAAATCCATTCCTAATAACCTAGATAATCATAATTGTCGACGCCGAATCGGATTGTCCATACGCGCCTTAAATCCACTAAAACACAATTCGGTTCAATTTACCGTAAATTGGCCTATTTCAGGTCGCCAGTAAACACTCGTAATTTCTAAAACTAACCTCACCACTACGTTCTACACGCCGAACTTAGCTAGCACGTCAATTTTCGTTGAATTCGAGCAACTTGCTCATCGTCAATTTCGAAATCGGAAAATCGGAACATAATCGGGTTCTAAATTTAATCGGCTATTTTATATCTTAATTATATTTTATTAATATCAACTAGTAGTATAAGGATTTTGGAAATTTAGCAGAAACAGAACCTGAACAAATTATGCAGGAAATTCCATTTACAGAAAAACAGAAAAACTACAATACAGCAAGCAGAAATGGAAATTTGCGTGGCACCCCCTTAATCAACAGGGACGACCGTCCCAACCCTTGTAAGTATGTGGAGGCGAGGGCCTCAGTGCAGGGGACGGCCGCCCCACCCATGGAGGTGGGCGCCTCCCCCACTTAATTCCTTCATCCAATTATTCTTCCCGCTTTTTATCTTTACATTCGGTTTTCTTTTGTTTTTCCATTGTTATGTTTTCTTTTCCATTTTCATTCTATAATTCTAACTCTACAACACCAATAATCAACACCCATAATTTCTACAACATATCCAACTCTTCTAAACATTTCAACAATCAATCAACATAACCCAACTATTAATTTTACCCCAAATTCAAAATATAATCATCAAAACCCTAACTATATGGATGGAGAAATCAAACTCTTACCATGGAAGTTTGATGATTCTTGATGATCCTACAACCCAACCTCAAGCTTCCTCTCTTGCTCTCTTGCTCTTCTTCTTCCTCTTCTTCCCAAAACCTCTCTTTTCTTCCAAGTTTCTATTTGGTTTTGTGTTTTCAAAGAATGAAAGAAGGAAAAATGGTTTTTATAAGTTGTTTCCTACTAGTAAGCCAAGTATCCATGTTTGGTTTTGGTATTTTTGAATGGAAGGAAAATGAGGAGAAATGATTTGTAATGGTATTTTTCCCCACTAGCAAGCTCAAGGGTGCAAACCCAATTCTACATAATTAATCCTCACACCCCCATCTATTCTTATAAATTAACACTCTAATAATATCTACCAATATTATTAATTCAATCAATTAAAATAATTCCGGGAATTAAATATCGAATCCGAATAATATTTTACCGAACCGAACGGAATAAAACCCGGACCGAACACAACGTCAGATAAATTAATAGATATATTAATTAATATAATTATTTTTCGCTACAAAACAATCACAAACGGTAATTCAAAATATTAATATAATATAATATTAAATAAAACGGACTACAACTCTCCCCACTTATAAACTTTTCGTCCTCAAAATTTCGACCAAACGAATAACAATACGAGACATGCCTACGATTCGCCTACTCAATCCTCGCTAATTAAACAACATCTAGAATACACCTAACACAAGGGAATCTCCTAACCACCACGCCTAGACAAGAACAACCATGCCGAGATGCAAAGCCCATAAAATGCACTCACAACCAACTAACACCCAACAACTAAACAAGCCGGACACACCGGTTAACTCGAGAACCAAACAAACAAGATCGCTACTATCCTAACGCCTTAGCCATGGAATTAGTCACACACTCGAACCGACACCCGAAACGAGTCATCGAGATAGGAACATAAAGTCCTACGACACAACACCGACATCATTGCTAAACGGAAACAACAAAATGGTTGTACAAACCAAAACTCAAACAATCAGAAAAGGATAGAACCACGCGTGCTACACAACCACGAAAAAGATGCCCTCACTCACCCATAAACATGAACTCAAGAATTACACTTGCAGTTACCGCTCACATACAAGAAGTCACAAGATCACATCGCCCCCAAAAAATACCAACGCACAACCCTTGATCAAAAACAAGTTACACAAACGTAATGTAATCATGATACACTACTCATCTTAGGGCATATATGCATTTACTCATGACTATAACTCACTAGCTCAAATCCAACAACCTCATACCCGCCACAACTCAAAGCTCGATATCTAAACTATGTTGTGTCACTTATGCATAAGATGCCAACCATAAAACAACTTGGTTAAATCCTCAACTTCACAACTACTCAAGTGGATATGTTCAAAGCGTACACCCATCAAGACACCTCGAACATCAACTTCATCAACTCAAGAATCACTCTTTCATTCTCGATTGGTCAACGTCCATTGGTCCTCTAAAATACACCGACATAGTTTGACCCATTCCAATATCATTCAAATATTTCACTTGTGAAACTTCGACGATACACTAGCTTCAACGAAGTCTCCCTTATAACTATTCAATTCCCAAAATTGCATTAAGTAATCGCCATCCTCGCATCGTCAGAACAATCAATACACGTGCTTCTCATTCAAACACCTTCATAACTTTCCATCGTCCCAAGTGGTAACTCAATCACAACACTCTCTCAAGAACTCTACTCATCAACGCCATCTCCCACCCCGTAATTACAACACATGTTAGACTTAGAACCATAACATAAACTTTATGGAATCCAATACGAACACCGCCGCCACCGACTTTAGTCACAATAGAACACCTTCCTTATAAAACATCAATTATCTTAAAGGTACCCGTGGCCACCAAACCATCACAAAATCCTATTCCGTCAAGACTTATCTTCTTCGAATCTAATAATCCACCACGCTATTAGTATCCAACGGTCCATACGATAGTAGTGAACAAATCCTCCATAACTTTCTCGAGCTTAATCTCAACAAGTGACTCAAAGCAAACATGCGACATTCCTTAAAGTAATAAATTCCAAATCGATATACCAATAACCGCGATACCAACTTACTAAGCTCAATAATGATTTAAGTCTCATATTGCACTCCAACTTGAATTGTCTTCAACACCGATCTCCCGTCATAACATCTCGCACAAAAGATTTCAAATGTTCCCAACAAAGATCAACTTCTAACTCACAAGTCCAACAATTTTTCCGTATGAAATTCAAATCATTCCAAGGTAGCAATACACTTTTCCCACTCTATGCTCTAAATACATCTTAAGTCCCAAAATGGAATATCACAATATGCCGATAAGGTTCTCCAAGACAAAACAAAACCAAAATCAAAGCATTCGCTAAACTTTCCACCGTTCAAACAAATTCGCCACCATCCAAGTCCAAATAGCGACTCAACCATCTCGAGTCAAAATACCCACGATCAATACCAACTTGTAAAAGATCTTCCATCAAACTCACAAAGTCAACCATCCAAAATAAGGAACTTCGAGCCTCAAATAACCCCTTGTCTTCTACAAGGCACAAAATAAATCTTCATGAATTGTCCAAAATATCATCGCTAAGTCACTTACTTAAAGCACTCTCGCCTAACAATTCAAAATCCTATCTTTAGAATACTGACATGCACCAGGCAACTTCACTAATGATAACGCAACGCCGGATGCTTGCACAACTTGACTTGATGTGAACCAATTAATATCCATGAACACGAATAACTCTTTTAGCCTACTCACGAGAGCATCGTCTCGAACATTCCAAAATCACACCCGACGATTAGCCACACTAATAACATCAACAACCACCGCCATGACCATACAATATCTTGAAAGGCATTGTCAAAGCATCTTCCGCTTCCACACTAACCCAGAGACAGCCGTATCGATCAATCTCACTAAACGCAAAATTCCAAATGACCGATTCATCCAAATATCAACTTGAAGTAGATACTTGTTCTCAACATCCACTTCGCTACTCGATACAAATGACACACCAACTCGGTAACTTTGGCTCTTCCTAACAACACAACGGTAGCACTACCGTGACCCGCTCGAATAAACAACTCTCATTAAACTAACTCAAGTTGATTCTTCAACTCAAATCCACAAATGTCCCTTAAGGATACTCAATCACAACCAATTCCGTAACTAAATTCATCAAACTTCACTCTCAGACCATCATGTACTTCACCACATCTCCACCATATACTGAAGAATCACAACAAGACGCTCGCTTCCAAAATCTTGCTTCTCCTAAAATCCAAATTCGCTCACAACTCAAGTAACTATGCACTATCTTGTGCCAACACATCCGCTTCATACACTATTAAGTTGGAAAGACAAGTCTATCCCAACCAACACAATTCCCGACTACTATCAACAAGAGATTAAGGATGATCCCTCAATTTGTCAATAGACAATGACAATCATGATGGTGACATAAACCATCTCTACCAAACTACAACAACGCCTTCAAACTTACACTCAGTTACCGGTTGCAATAATCGCTGAGGCTCCATCCTAAGCCACAAGCCACCAAGAAGTAAACTTTCCCCACTTGTTTCAAAACTCATCTCCGCAGATAAACAATTTGAACAAATAAGTGCCGGCGTTTCACACACATGTCGCATACAACAGATTAAACACACTAATAACTTAGTCACACATGACCGACCGCCTCGATACCACTAATGTAACACCCCAATATTACCCAAAGTTTAATATGAAAAATCGAGTAATTTAAAATTTTCATAATTTAACATCGAGGCATCACATCATCAAAATAACTCACTTTAAACAGCTTGTTTTAAAGTATAAGTCCTTGGATACATAGCATCGCAGAAGACGAATTGATCATATAAAATAGAATATCTTGTTTATTAAACTTCCTCATCAAACCATGTTCATATAAAATGGTTCTTAATCCACAAAAGGAAACAAGTAAAGAACAACAAAGGACAACATAAATATTCCCGAAAAGCATGATCAAATTATTAATCGACCGACTAACAAAGAATTTAAAAACTCCGTCTTTCATAACCTCGCACGCTACCAATATAAAGGTAACTAAAACAAGTAAAGGGTGAGATAATCAAAACATATAGTTAAAGGCATGATAAAATATATATATATATATATATATATATATATATATATAGTTTTAGAATTATAAAAGATATAAGTTATTAAGTATTCCAACACATAACTAAACCTCACTTACTCGATCATTCTAATGTGTATAATCTACATATATACATAACTCTACTCCAAATACTTCATCGCAACAACACATAACCCTCCATCACCACTAAATCATCACTAGTTAATACATCACTAATTAACACGGCGCCTTAAACAACAACATCAACCAACAACATTAAATAATGCTAATAATATAAGCAATATAAACAAATCATCACAATTGCCAGAGCCCATCTTCGCTTTGGCATAAAGCCCATCATCGCCAGGGCATAAAGCCCATCATCACAACATCGTCACAAACATCATCACATCATATATCATCGCAATTCAATATCATCCATCAATCAACAAAAACTCAATGCCAAACAACTCAAACATAAACATAACCGACTCCATGAGACACTACCATATGCATGTGGTACCCATCGCTTTCCGTAATTAGGACATTATATAAGTCGATTCGCCTAAGATAAAAGCCATCATCGCTGGCATAAAAGCCATCATCGCTGGCATGAAAGTCTTCGCTTATGAAATGATGTGACTCGACAATAAAACAACACAACACAAAACATCATCATCGCCATCCAAATTGGCATAAAGCCCACATCGCCATAATTTATCCAAAACAAGATAAATATATCATCGCATCATAATTGCATTATGCAAACATCACCAATAAATTCATCAAAAGTCATGCATTCAAATGGAAGCATTTATTAACAACATCAAGTTAATCATCACATCATCATGTACAAAACATATATCATCGCATTGCATATCAACAAGTATTCACAAAACACCGCCGCAAATCTACGCTTATTCACACCGTCATCATCAATTAATTCACTAAATTCAAAACGGGAAAATAGTCAAACACCTATACTCACGAAATCCATTCCTAATAACCCAGATTAATCATAATTGTTCGTCGGAATTTGAACCTGACGTCCATACGCGCCTTAAACCACAAACACAATCCGGCTCAATTTCACCGAATTACCTATTTCGTGTTGCTCGTGAAAACTCATTTCTAAAACTAACCTCACCACTACGCTTCTACACGCCGAACTTAGCTAGCACGCTAATTTTCATGAACCGAGCAACTTGCTCTCGCTTTTAATTCTAATCAAACCTAAAATCGAAACATAATCTGTTCTAAATTTAACCGGCCATTCATATCCTAATTATATTTCATTAATATCAACTAGTATAAGGATTTTGGAAATTTAGGTAGAAATAACTCAACAAA
>CM038793.1:178219057-178337428 GCA_021764765.1 Vicia sativa | reverse complement strand
TGTTAATCGATGACTTTACACAATCTCGTGGTTCAAAATCTTAAGATTCAGCTACGAACATGGCATCACTTCATTGATTGACCGGTTTCGGCATATCCTTAAGAGTTCGGAATAGTGGAATATATTGAGGAATGACTCGAACATATCGCAACCTCAAGTTTCTTAAGCTATTGTGAAATGTCACGCATTTTCATTATGTGCTCACCGCTGTCGCTCACTGGTGAGGTGGTAGGAAGAAAATTTCATAATCAAGGTGCTTGCCAAAGCCTTTTCAAAAGTGATGAACTCCATCATCAATGGTCAAAGAAGTTTCAAACATTCATGCCACGGAACCACGATTCCACGTGACCTTAGTCTTAATGAACATCACATCGAGTGTTGCACCCAAAATTTTACCCCGCTATTTTTCTACTTGCATTGTATTTATATTTTAAAAAATCAACTACTTTACTCATTGCATATGCATCATTTCACGTATTTAAACTGATCAAAAGTCATAAATCGATATTCGTCATTTTTAGTTAAAATACCAATTATTCCATTTATTTTTACCTTTTGCCTTGCTGCTTATTGCATCATTTTAAATTATTTATATGTCGATGATATCGATATTTCGGTTTATAAACAGATCGTTAAAAGCAATTCGACATCAGTAAGTAGGGAAAATATTTCAAGTTTTCATCTTTTTCACTGCTTTATAAATATAATGACGTAAATCATAAAATGTTTTCCTAATTTTTTCACATTTCAAGTCTCGTTTTTTACCGTAAGTTTTTAAACCGGTATTCTTTATTATCATTTTATTTCGATTTTAACCATTTTGATAATTTTCTTTAATCTATGAGACGTAGTTTATTTTAATGTACTCATGTTATTTTTCGGATAATTTATTGTCCGAATTTTACCATTTTGACAATTTTAGTGTCCATTATTTATCTAAAAATCAAACAAAAATATTTTTTTTATTTTTAAGTGATCCAATTTATGGCCCATTTTATGAAAATGGTATTTTTTAAAAATTTTAAAAAAATTGTTTAAATATAATATTATGATATATATATATATATATATATATATATATATATATATATATATATATATATATATATATATATATATATATATATATATATATATATATATATATATATATATATATATATATATATTATAATTGAGAAGGAAGGAGGCCAAATTACAAAAGAAAACTGAACAACATTGGGGAAAATAAACAGAGGCCAAATGAAAAATCAAAACAAAGAAAAGCATCTCACAATCATCGCAAACTCGCCTCAATCTCTGCTACTCCTCACCTCTCTCATCCTAGCTCCCTTCCATTTTCAACACCCACGCAACCATAACTTCCTCACCGCCATGAACTCCATATACCCACCGTATCATTCATAGTTCCGCTACCTTTCACTTTGCTAACATCTCTCCGTCCATCTCTCTCACTCATGCCTTACTCATCACCCTCCCGCTGTTTCCTCGGTTGCACCAAACCTCACCTCCATACCTCCCTATTGTTCGTCTCCATTCGCTAGCCGCTACCATCCTTTCCCCACACACGCTCGGCTACAAAAATCCTCATCGCAGATTCCTTCCTTTCTATTCTTCATCATCCCAACGTTATCAATTTGCCAAGAAGAATAAAGCCTTCGACGTTCGCAACTCATTGCTTGTGTTTGTTTGAGTTAAATTGTTATGAAAGTTAAGATGTTAATCTCTGGAGATATTGGTTTGAATGTTATACTTGTATACGATTTACGAATAGCGATTATGTTGATATAGCTGTTGTGGAATCATGAATTTGTTTCGTATATGCCGAAAATGTGATAACATGTGAATCTAGTTTTGATTTATACTTAACTATTAGGTTGTTTGAGTTTATAATGAAACCTTGAAAAACGATGATGTTGTTCCTGTTGATCGATTTTATCTTGAATTTGACAATACTCTGGATTAAGATTATTGAGTTTCCATGATATGTCATGTTTCTAAGTCAATTTAAAAGAAGTTCGATGATGGTTTAGTATCGATGATGTGTTTATTCGCATCTAATACAACCGAGAAACTAAAGATATATATTATGTTGCATTTCCCATTGTGTTACGTCAAGCTCGAATTCAATTTGGTTTCGAAAACCGTATGGACACATACATTTGGAGTATTCGGTTTGATTTATGACGAGTAATTGATAAGAAGATTCCATATCGGTTTCGATGGAGGTTTGATATCGATGTCGATTTATTCGGCATATTTAACGAGAAACCATTAGGATATCATCTTGTTTTCATTTTAATTTCGATTATAGTTTGTGTTTGAATAATATTCAAGAATAGTTTCAATGACGGTTTAATAATAATACCCGCGTTATCGGCGTTGTAAATCTAATCGAGAAACATGTTGGGACACCCCAAGTTATGTTATTATCATTTTAATTTCAATTGAAGTATATATTGGTTGATATTCGATTTAGTTTCGATGAAGGTTTAATGATGATACCGCTATTCGTGTACATCTAATCGAGGGTTTGAGGATAATATATCGTTTATTTTGAGCTAATTTGTAGAAAGTCATTTATTTCAAGAATAGTTGAGCATAGTGGCTTCCGGTGTTGTCTTGTTTAATGTTAGCTTGCTATATAATTAATTCTCCATGTTTCAATTTTATTATAACTTGAACTTTCTTTGATTTTAGTTCATTTGTGTATTGAAATATTCGAATGACCGTTTGTTTAATTCTTCATCTCATTCATGTACATTATACTAACTCGTCCGATTCTATTACTAATCATATCCTAATTTATATTGCAATTTCATTTCAATTTTATTCCACACTATGCTACTAATGTATTTGTTACTTGTGAAGATATCCGAGGGTTGTCCAAGAATGTTTTCTATTAATGCATCTATACACATTTTTTATTTATATATTATATCTATAGTTATGTTAATGTTTTGATTCAATATTTAGTATTGTACACAAATATACTTAGTATTTTTATTCCTTATTTTTAATAATGTAAATTTAATTATACTTAGTATTATTATTTTTATTATTATATTTAGTATTGTAAATATATATATATACATATTACTTTTATTATTATTTTATCTATTCATTCATAAATAAGTTCAATTACATTACAAGAATCTTCTTCAGATACCAATTACTTAGAATTAATTTCTATAATCTATTAAATATAAATACAATAATTAATATTTAAGTTTCAATTTAGTTTCTGCTTTGTATGCTTTTAACATAATTAATTTACCGCTTCTCTTTAATTTTAATTTATCCCCATTCGAAAAATGTATCCGCCCCTTGATGCGTTCGTTATAAATAATTTACCGCTTTTCTATTTTATTTTACTGCTTTAATCCCATTTGTAATTGATGTACCCTCTCCCAAAACAATTCTTGTAATAATCTAGTTCGCATTTATTTTATTTCAATCTAATGTCACTTACACAAAACCAAAATATATCATTTTAAACTAATAATTGTAAATCACTTTCAACTCAGAAGTCGACAAAGCTTAGAAGGCCGATGACCACACATGCACACATGTACGCTGATCCTGGCCTTCTTACAGTGAGCCTATTTCATTAATTGTTTCAATTAGTCGTTATAGTAACTACTCACTTTGCTAGTACACATGTAATTTAATTGTTTTATACTTAGGTTGGCCACCTTGTATGGGGTTTTATGACTTTATTTGTTATTTACAATTATTTCGATCCTCTCTCATCTCCATAAGGGTTCCATAGTAGGAATAGGCTTTGCTATTCTCGAGATTGATTAAGTCTTTTGGTTTTATTGATCATAACTCGATTCTTTCTCCATTCACCAAGCATTTAAAATACTTTCAATAAAATTCGATCCAACGCGAGTCTTTCTCAAACCTCGATCCAACGTCAAGATGTTTTTTTCAAAATGTTTTCACAAATAAACTTGGATGATTTTTGTTTAAATTGTTAGATGGTAGCCTAATGGTTTAAACAAATTTGAAGTCTTTAGATTGTTGGATGATAGCCCAATAAGATAAAACTTCTATCCATGTCAAAATACTAGAGCGGTATTCGATTAAATTGTTGAATGATAGCCCGACGATTTAATTGAATTGGAAGTCTTTAGGTTGTTGGATGATAGCCCAATAGACTAAATACTTCTATCCGCATTAAAATAATGGAGTGACATTCGTTTAAATTGATACCGACGCTTGCTTTTAATTTAAAGTCTTTAGATTGTTGGATGATAGCCCAATAATTTAAATATTTTATCTCACTCAAACACCAATTTCATAAAATTTTGGGATGAGATGATTGGTTGAGCTCACTTGCCAATTTCTAGTATTCGAATCATTAGATGATAGCCTAATGTTTTATTACTTGTCATCCCCAACTTAAAATCAATCCCAACTCATTCAATATCTTTTGCGCCCAAGCACCTTTTACCTTTAAATCCTTTTCAAGATCGACATGATTCATTTATAATCGAGATGTTTCTTCCTCTATTCCCAAGGTTTTGACTCCACTTGAGTACTAGAGGTGTTCTCAAACCTCCTCATGTTGGAAAGCGTAGTCCTTATTCTTTATCACTCTCTTTAAAAATAACGACTTGTCTTTTCATTTAAAATCAATCAACAAACAATCATTTTCTAACACACTTTGAACTAAATGGGTACCATCGAATATGATGGATGTGTGCTAATACCTTCCCTTGCATAACCGATTCCAACCTCGTCTCTTAATCTCAGAATCTTATCCTTTTCTCTCGTGGGTTTTATTCGATATTTCCCTTTCCTTCTTGGAATAAATAAATCTCGAAGGGACTTCATTTTCATTTTCATTTGTGTCGATATTATCGAATTTTTCGATAGTCTAGGTCACATTGATCGAGCCGGTGGATCTCTCCCATCGCCATATAGTGCAATTGCAGCTGGAGTACTTTCATCTGTAATTCCAGGTGGTTCGTCTTTCCTAATAGCATGGAGGAGAATTCTTTCCTTCCACACCTTATAGTTATATCCTCCGAGGTCGAATATCACATCGGATATCATAAAAATTAGCGTGTTGATAAACTAAAAATAAACAAACAAAAACAAAAAACAAATCGTGTCAATATTTGAGGCATAAATATTATCTAAATTGTATGTATTATCAATATAAACATACCATAAAATAAATCTTGCAACATAAAAATTACTTGTGGGCTAAATTTTAATGTGATAAGATTTATTTAATTTTGCGATAGATTTTACAAACTATATACACAATTTATACTTAATGTGTATTTGGTTTTCTATCTAAAATTTATACTTTATAATAAAACTATCAAAATTATATACAAATTCATAATTTCTGTGGGCAAGTTATGAAAATAATTTGATATCTTATCCTAATTAATTATATAAATATGATGAAGATTCCTGTAGGATAAAATTCATTATATCGCATATAATTAATTATAATTTTTATGTATAATTATTTATGTGGTCTCAAAAACTTTAGAAATAATCTCAATTAATTTAAGAATGTTGTGGCTAATCCAAGTTAATCAAAATTATAATGATCACTCAACATAACAACTCAATTATATGAGCTAACAAAATTAAAATAAAATAAATAAATAAGATCTCTCATATAATTGTTTAACAAAATAATTATAATATCAGTTTCAATTTATGCATAAATTTAATTCAAAGATTAAAACAATAAGGCATATAATTATCTCAGAAAAGCAACGCCACAATTTTATGAACAAAATCGATTGTATGGTAAATATATTAGTCCAATAGTTTGGCATTCAAAATTGAATCGCGATCGACGCGATTATTTAATCTTGATAATGTTTTGAAACATAATATTCAAAATATTCAAAATTAAATATTAAATCACAATAATTTCAAATTTGGAAGAATTGTATGAAAATAAGGCAAAGGTAATGGAGGCTCGATACCAAATGTTAGAACATAATATATAAATTGATTCGGTTCACGATAACAAATGAACAACAAGATCAATAAAACTAAAATAGAATTAAGGTTTACTCCCACCATTGTTGCAAGTTGTTGTGAGTTGATCGCTTTGATTCTTCCAAGCTCTTGCCTCTCGATATAGATGGTATATTTCTAAAGCGATGAGAGAAAACTTTGGGAACCAAAAGCTATTTATAGGGTTGATTCTACCATCAAGAATTTAAAGTCATTAAAACCTATTACCACTCAAATTAATAGTCGTATCAATTTTCATTAAGACAAAAAAAATCATACTTTTTCGTAACCAAATCCACAAACTGAAAAACCGTTACATTACTATGTAATCAAAAATTCAATTAACTTATAAACTTTCATATACATTTTAAAAAGGCACACAAGATTTTAGAAAAGAAATAAATAATAATCATAATAGAAAATAGCAACAATATAAATAATTAATCAGAGTAAAAAAAGATTGAAATTAGTTATTATTTCTAAATTTGTATGCTATGTCACAATATTCTTATATTATTACGACTGTTTTTCAAATTATTTCCAGAAAAATATTATGAGACTATTAAAAACTAATCCTTATAAAAAGAAATCGGATACAATATATTGGTTCCTTGAATTTCTAAAAGCAAAATGTTAGTTTCAACATTCACGTCAACCTGACTAGATGATAAATCTATCTAATATAATATATTTTTTGAAGTTCTGAGATATAACTTTTGACTCATGTAAAATATGAAGAGAAACTTGCATCTTGTATGTCAAGTAGAGAAATAAATTTAAATTAGCCATGTACTTCAGAGTTTTTCGAAGTCGATATTTGAGACACTTAGACTTTAAAGTGAAAATAGATATTTTATGTTATGAGTTGAATAATAAGATATAATATTTAATATAAAAAAAATAAATTATTACTAACAGTACTATTTATTACGCTGCATAAATCAAACTAATCTATAGTATGCAATATCTTATTAGATTAGATGAATAGTTTAGTAATAAGAAATATAATAGAGGTGAAATTATTATTTAATATGGGTATTCTAGTGATTGTTACTTGAATGTCTTAGAATTGGATAGTGGACAACCTTCTAATGATTATAATGATTTCATTGAAATTCAAGCCCAAAGAACATGTATTATATAGTCTATTATTGTTATTTTGAATCTTTAAAACTGACTTTGAAAGAGAGAGAGTTTTATAACTACCTTTTAATATTGCATGATGCAACAAATGATTTTGGTTTGTAAGATAAAGTCTCACGATCTTCTCTTGATCAAGGATCTATTTTGTTTGGATGAACACGATCTTGTAGGATTGAAACAGAAAATGTTTGTTCTTGTTCATGCCTAGTTTTTTCAAAGAAGAAATCAAGGATATATTTTATTTGGATGAACGTGATCTCGGGGGATTAAAGAGAAAATGTTTGTTTTTGTTCATGTCTTGCTTATTCCAAGAAAAAGAAAAGATTTATTGAATAGATAGAACAATTTAGCTTTGATACAATGAAGAATATAAAGGATAGGTGAAGTATTGTTTTATGATATTAATGGCCTTAAAATTTTAATTAAAAATGGTAAAATCAATTAAGATGAAGTAATAATAGAAAATGAATAAAAATTATAGAAAAAACCGTTACAATGAACTAATACTAGTAGAGAATTTTATGTATTTACAAATAACTATTTAGATGATGAGAATGATAATAGAATAATAATGTAATATAGAAATGATAAGAATAATAAAATAATAATAACGCAATATAGATAATGACATATAAGATTATCAATGATATAACAAAAATATATTACAGAGCACAAAAATTATAAGATGTCAGCAAATTATGTTTTGAAGTTTATTTTAATATATTAGTAGTAAAAGGTGAATTTTTATTTACTCAAATAAAAAAGTTGAATAGAGTTACTATCAATGTAAAATATCTTTAAAATAACGTATAACTTTGTTATTTAATAATTATAATTTAATATATTAATATTAAATGAGATATTGTGATTGAGTGATGTATATTTTCAAATTTTTATGATGGGTAAAAAGTTGTTCCTATTATAAATAGATGCATGTAGCACAACTCACAAAGACTCCCGACCTTACGTAGTGCGTGCGTGTACTTTCCTTCAAATAATTTGTGTGTCTAATAAAAAAAACAATTGAAAAAGAGCTGACACAAGCTCAGCAGTCACTTTATTTATATAAAATATTAATGTAGTTAGAAATTCAAACCGTCACTTACGACCCCTCGAGAATGTCAAGCTAAGATTACTAAAGCAGAAACGCTACTGCTTGCATAAATACTGGTTATTCTTAAGATTGATTATCACCTTGTAATTAATTTCAAACACTACTACTACTACAAAAAAAAAAAAAACTGAAGTAATGGATGGAAAGGGAAACAATAGTAATAATGCAGGGGCTCGATATAGAGGTATTCGTATAAGACCATGGGGTAAATTTGCAGCTGAAATTCGTGATCCAACAAGAAAAGGTTCTCGTATTTGGCTTGGAACATTTGATACTGCTGAACAAGCTGCACGAGCTTATGATGCTGCTGCTTTTCATTTTCGTGGTCACAAAGCCATTCTCAATTTCCCAAATGAATTTGCCAATTCTACTACTAATTACTATACTCTAAACACTACTTCAACTTTAAATACTATATTGCCTAACTCTTCTTCTTCATCTTCCTATCAACAACAACAAGATGATGATACTTTTGATCAATTGGATTGTTGGACTACAAGTTGTTGGAAGAATTCCTTCATGGGCAAGATGATGCCGCAGTTGTTAGCTCTAAGACATGCTAGTGACTAACAAGTGTTAGTTGCATTGCATGTAAGAGAGAGTGGTGTAGATATGCTTGCATGCATTGATGATTGATGTAATTTTTTAAGCACGATATTTGAGTTTGATTGTGTGAAAATAATTCAATTTATTTGAAGTATTTGGTGTATTTTTGTTTTAGTTTTAACATTGATGAATTTTTAAGACCAACAAAATTAGACACTGACAATGCATAGATTTTCTTGGATAAAGAATGCATTTACAACTTATAGCATATATGCTTATTAAAATAAGCGCTTATGAATAAGTTATTTTATGCCAAAAGATGGGAAAAAATTATATATATATATATATATATATATATATATATATATATATATATATATATATATATATATATATATATATATATATATATATATATATATATATATATATATATATATATATATATATATATATATATATATATATATATATATATATATATATATCGACACATTTATAAGCAACACAAATTTTAGATTCATTGAATCATCGATGTATCTAGTTATTTCTTTAAACCAAATACATCAATTATTCAATGAATCTAAATTTTTTATTGCTTATAAACATGTCCTAAGATGTATATTATAACTAGAAGTTATTTTAAAGAACTTATAAAAAATAAGCTTGAATGTTATAAAAATGCTACAAGCTATTTTGATAATAATTCTCAAACAAAGGTCATTAGAAGTTGTTCTCCTTTGGTAGAAATTTCGAGAAATATTCTTGGACACTTCATAAGTCACATGTGAGCGAGGATGTATGTATCTCGACTTGGTCAGGGAAGCTCGGGCCCAATCCGACGACTCACAATATGTGTGTCTGATGTTGTTATATATGATTTGGATTGCCTAGTAATGAATTTTTCATTTATAGGTCCAATAAAATAATCGCAATCCACAACCTCGCAATCACAAGACATGGAAATGCATAGTGAATAACTTATTTGAGCTTCTTAGTCATGGATTGTGCTTTTTTAGGACCAAGAAAAGTATCGCAAACCACGGTCCCACTAGCACGATACCTAAGAAGGGCAAAGTAATTAACTTACAATGTGTGTCAATTTTATTGTATGACTTCGAGCGAGTCCCTTAAGCGATGCTTGGGGTGGGTTCCTCGAGCAATGCTTGGGTGGGTCCCTATAGAACTTCTTGGGGAGATCCCCTCAAGCGATGCTTGGGTGAGTCTCTTAAGCCTTGCTTAAGGCGAGTCTCTTCGCCATTTTCTTTCTTTTTCTTATAATGGCCATTATTAGAAATTTAGATGTGAGTGATAACGTGGTCAAACCCTTCACTAGTAAGGAGCTTACAGAGATATGAGAATATTGAATGAAATACTCTAGGTGTATTGATGGGACGCTGACATATTTTTTAAAAAGAAATGTTTCAGAGTTACAAGAGTACTCGTGATTCTACTAGTTATAGTCATAGTGATAGTGAATCCTTTTTTCCTCTACTTTCTCATGAACTTCAAGATTATTGAAGATATTTAATTCATCAAAAAGATCAGGGGTCAATGGTTACGACACATTATATACCAAAAAAGGGAATGTTAGACTCCTCCATAAGGAGTTAAATTTGTTTGTCACAATGGAATAGAGACGTCATCTTCGAGCCTTTTATCTAAAGATGGAATAGATCACATGACACCCTGTAAGGATAGAGCCTTCAAAAAAGAGAAGGCTCAGGTGGCTTGTCTCTACCCCGATATGAATCTTAGCAAGATTAACCTTTTCAAGGTTGTTAAGGGCGACCAACCAATGGAAGAAAAGGACCCAGCAGATTAGGAGGTTCCCCCTCAAGCATAAATGGTGAATGTCCCTTCTTTGGAGGCTACTCCTTCACCTTAAGAGAAGCGGTTTCCAGAGGAACATGAATCGTCCTAGCCTTAGTATTAAACTTCTTTAATGTTTTTTTTTATCTTTTGATGATTGTATCACTACTCTAGATGGCCCCCTTTTCTAATCACTCCCTTTAAGGTTTATTAATAAAAAAAACTTTAGATTTCATGGTGATTTTGCATTATGTTATTTGAATTTCTTCCTTTGTAATTTTAATTGCTTAGAGAAGTTATTTTTTCTTGTCTTCTTAAATGAGTAAAGTCTTTTCTTTAGGCCACCCCTTAAGCATTTCTTAGGATATTCCCTAAAGTGTGACTTGGGTCAAGTCCTCAAGTGTTGGTGAGTCATATTTTCTTTGGCATATATCCTTTGTGAGGGCCCAATATTTTGTATTCGGTAAGGTGAAAGGATCCTCCAATGAATGTCCAATATTCATATAACTAGTAAGGTGACAAAGATCCTTGAAGTTCAATCATCAATATGCTTGATATGACAAGGATTCTTCAATGAAGATCCAACACTCACTTGTAAATTTTTGTAAAAATCATGATGCCAAGATAAGTCTAACGAATAAAATGGAGTTAAAAAGAGTGCCACATTATTCATATTATTTATTAAAAAATAAATAAAATAGTTTGTTCATTGGTAGGATAAATATCCTCACCTTATTCAACCGACAAAAACATAATTATTAAACTTTTCTCCTTATCCATCACCTGGATGACGCTTTATGCCTCATGTATTCCTATCATTGGAAATTATTGGACCACGTAAGGATCACTCGAGAGTAAAGTGTCGACTTGATGGTCACCCATTTGAGGTTGACCCACTGAGGCGTTATACGAGGCACACATGACACTAGAGGTGCTCATGCTAGGTTTAGTTGTTGGAAAATCTTTATAAAAAACATTTGCGTAGGCTCGGATGTTGTAGGAGATTATATGCAGTGAGTCCACCAACATTGTATTGAGGAGTTACCTCTGTTCTGGTCGACACATCCATTGTGGATAAAAGTGAAACCTATGCCGATGTGGTCAACCTTATGTATTTTTTGACCTAACTTAGATTACAAATATAATCTGGGGCCTCGTTTGGTCTACATGTACTCTAAGTTAGGCGAGTTGTCTTTTGAAGACAAAGATGATGTGGAGCGGACGTTGTTTATGGTAATTTATTGTTACTTATATTTCTATAATAAATTTTTCACACATGTTACTAGTATTTTATTCGAACCATTTTAAAGGATGGGTCATCTCCTACTTCTCTCGCATCACCAAGTGGGAAGTCGCGACTACCTACGATGAGGACTAGCCACATGCAGCCGCATTTGTTCCATACAAGGGAATAGTGTGGTCGGGTCATTCAGAGTCTCTCTTGATCTCATATGGTATTATATGATGTTTGCTTCAGCTTATACGAGGGTCACCGCCAGACACGTCAATTTGACGTTATTTTGTTATACTCTGGATAGTTGGTATATGGATGATCTATTATCTATCAATATCTTCCCGAGCAAGTGATGCGCCTATTTGGCTACTTGGAGATTATTTTGAGACCTTCTTGTGGGTCTACTTCTCAAGGTGTCCACCGTAAAGATCTTGGTACGATACTAGATGATTTAGATATTCACCTGGTACTAGAGTAGTATCTCGGGTGTCATCTCCTTTTCAGTGAGCTTATGTTAAGGGATACTTGACATGGTTCAGTAGTGGTGTCACACTGTCACGACACGGATGCCTAGAAACCACCTAGGCTAGCTAACTAGGAGGTATTAGAGGCTTAAGATGACCACACCTAGAGCGTGATGGAGGTCTGTCAGGGTGTTGTAAAGATGGATAGAGAAGACATAGAGCCATGACTCTTTGAGGTTGGAAGTTTTCATTTGACCCTCGTGGAGAACATGGTTGTCGAGTTGCGGAGCACTGTGTAATATAGGTGAAGGAGGAGGCAGGGAGTTACACATACCTAGTAGTTAGTTTATTCTTGGATGTATTATCATTTTATATTTTACGACAAACGTTATGTATGGTGTTGACTTTTTGGATTAATGTATGCCTTTTTACTTTCATTTAACTTTAATTTTACTTTAGTATAAGTTGGCAAAAAAAATTATGTTGTACAATGATGCTACTCTAAAATGACTTATAAGAGTTTTCAGAGTTACATCTGCGAAATAAATAATTTTTGCAATTAAGATGCTTCCAAAACCTTTTATAGAATTTAATTTAGAAACATTTCGAAGATATATCTTCGAATACACTCAAATATACAGATGCATTCCGACTATATTTTATTCAAAATAATTGATATTAAAATAATATACAGGGATGCTTCTCTAAATGTATGAAGATTGATTTTTTATTTTTAAAAGTTTAATATACATCTATAAGATTGGAAAGTATTTCCTCAAAAAATTTCTGAACTTAGTGATTTATTGGTTAAGCGGTTTGAGATATCAGTGGGCCATTTGTTTCTTAAGCCTCGTTATTCCAAGGCCCGAAGGTTTCAAAAATAAATAAATTGGAGCATCATCATGGCGTGAACAGACATCACCACTTTCATTGTAATGCATGAACTTAACTTTCTCATGGTGTCAACTTTAAATAAAAAATATGTGTTGACTACAGCATAATATTTAATTATTAATTATAGTTAAACTAAAAGTGATAAGAAAATACACACACATAGCAGAAAAAACGTCATCATGATTTCTTACTATTGAGATATAAATTTCTCAAAATAAATATAAATAATATTATTAAATTAATATTTAAATTTTTACATAAATAATATATGAATAATAATTGATAATGAAAGTGAAATTTTTATATGTCATAGTTGTTGACCCTAAGGGTGAATCCAGAATTATTATATCAATTCAATTTTGACATCATTATGGGATAGTGGAATTATAATTTGATTGAGAGAAATAATATTTTTGACACTCAAAAAATTTAAGTGTCAAAAAATGTATGGCTAATAAAAAAATTATATAAATTATATAAATTAAACCCTAATAAAAAATTGAACAATTAATTATATTTTGATTTTTTTCCCCTTTTGCTTTAGAGGGAGAGGAGAAAACCACACTGTCAAACTCAAAGAGAAGGTGGAAGAGACATGTGCAATGTGATCGCTATGCAGGAAAGATAAAGGTTCAACGATGAAGAATTAAAAAGAAGATGTATATGTGAAAATTTAAAAGCGTATTTAGAAAAGAGATAAAAAAATTTATTGACACCAATACAATCAAATCAAATTAAAATTGAGTTAGAAAATATTACACAAAAACAGTTATTGAATAATCACTTTCACAAATAATAATGAATTATATTTAATCATAAAATTTTGAAAATAAATTATATGGTTGTACGGTGAATTTTAAAATATTTAATTCTAAATAATATAAAATTTTTATAAAAATAAATTAAAATAAAATTTAAAAATTATAAATAATATTAAAAACTAAAAAATAATTTTAAGTATTTTGATAGAGCTTCAAAACTTTAACATAACATTAAGAGCTTAAAATTTTATTAGAATTGATATATAAATAAAACTTTAAGTATTCTGGAAATTGCAACATTCTGCCTGATCACGCCCGACACTTGTTGTATCACGCTAGGTGAGAGTGTTGATTCTTTAAGTTTGTCACATTAATGTTCTTCATCACAAGTTTAATTCCACTCTTAAAATAATTTAAGGTAATAGTATTTAAATAATTTTATAACTTTTTAATGGATATGAATATCTCTGATATATAATTAAATTCGTATTCACATCCATTTAAAAATAAATATTTTAATATTAATTTATTTTATTTGTGAATATCTATTTAAATACTCGTCCCGTGATAGATTATACTTGCGGATATTTGCGGGTTCAAATTTTTTTACCATCTCCGAATATTTGTTTATCATCGTGTCTACTCCTTACAAAAAAAAAACATTTATATAAATTATTATTTTTTAAAATACTCTGAAATTAAAATTATGTATTTACCTTTATAAATTAATTTATTATTATATACAAATAAAAAATTAAAAAAAATTTTAGTCTTATTAATATATTTGAAATTTTATTATTTTGGTAGTTGTTTTTTGGATTATTAAATAATCATTTTTAATTTGTATAATTCTAATTTCACATATTGTGTATGTAATTATACAAAATTTTCTATTTTTAATAAAGTATAACTATTCTTAATTTGTAAGGTTGTAATTCATGAGTTGGGTTTAAGTGATTTTGAGGCTAAAATCACTGTGGATTTTGGTCTCTCTCATTCTCATCATTTTCCCTCTTCTTTTTTACTTTCTCTTTTATCAAAAAGTAACTAAAGTTGTTCAGGATCACAAGACTCAAAGTCAATGAATCTCTACCGTGAGTATGGTTTGGGCTTAGGAGACTTTGATGCGCCAAAGTCATTGTGACTTTGAGTCTCTCTCACTAGAAAGTTCTCTCTCTCATCATTTTCCCTCTTCTTTTTTACTTTCTCTTTCATCAAAAAGTAACTCAAAGTCACTGAATCCCTAGTCTCTCTCTCTCTCTCTCTCTCTCTCTCTTCTTATTTTCTTTTTAAGCAAAAAATATATAAAGTTACTCAAAGTCACCTAATTCCTATCATGAGTATGAGTTGGGCTTAGGTGACTTTGAGGCGCTAAAGTCACAATGACTTTTGGCTCTCTCTCTCTCTCTCTCTCTCTCTCTCTCTCTCTCTCTTATCATTTCCTCTTCTTTTACTTTGTCTTTCATCAATAAGTAACCAAAGTTACTCAAAGTCACAAGACTCAAAGTCACCAATCCCTATCAAGTATGAGTTGGGCTTAGGTGACTTTGAGGCTAAAAAATCCGTGACTTTGGGGTCTCGCTAGAAAGTTCCTCTTCATAATTTTTCCAATAAGTATGTTGACACCATCAAACAAAATTTACTAATTCAATATATTAAATGAAGTCGCCACCTAATTTTATTTGTTCAAAAGAACGGAAATATAGATAAAACCCATGAATAAAGAATAAGACCGCCTACGAGACCAAGAGAGACGGTGTTCGAGAATCGGTTATGCAAGGGGAAGATATTAGCACCCCTCACATCCATCGTACTCGATGGTACCCATTTAGTTCAAAGTGTGTTCGTGTGTTAATGTGAAAATTTACTATCTTCTATGGTAAAAACGAGAGAGAAAGAGAGAAGAAATGTTTTTATTATTTTTGCTTGCCTTTAGTCGTAAGACTTAGTGCCTACTGTCTACGTACTCCCTCGTACAATGGAAAAGTTAGAGCGATGTAGTTCGGCTAGAAAATGATTGTTTGTTGATTGATTTTAAATGAAGAGACAAGTCAGCATTTTTAAGGGAGAAGACTCGTCTAAACGCCCACAAGGTGTGATAAAGAATAAAGGACTATGCACCAACATGAGGGAGGATTTGAGAATGCCTCTAGTACTCAAGTGGAGAAGTCGAAAACCATGGGGATAGAGGAAGAACATCTCAATTATAAATGAATCATGTCTAATCTTAAAAAGGTTTTAAAGGAAAAAGGTGCTTGAACGCACAAAATATTTGAATGAGTTAAGATTGATTTTAAGTGGGTGAAAAGTACCGAACAATAGGATTAGCATCCTACGATTCAAATACTAGAAACCAGAGGAGCTCAATGCTCAAAGAGTCGTCTATCATCCCAAAAAAATTTCTTATGAATAAGGTGAAGTGAAACGAGGTTCACATTATTAAGAGTCTTAAACAATTGGTCTATAAACAAACGATTTGAAGACTCGGAGTTCATTTTGACACAAGTTTTTAAACAATTGGTCTCAACCAACGGTTTAAATACCGTAATTTATTATGAAAAGGTTTTGAAAAGTCACCGACTTTAGATCGAGGTTTGAAAAGAAGACTCGACGTCGGATCGAGTTTAAAATTTATTGAAAGTGTTTTAAATGCTTGGTGAATGGAGAAAGAATGAATCGGTGATTAATCAAGCCATGAAACTTGATCGATCTCAAGAGAATAGCTGCCTACTCTACTATGGAACCCTTATGGAAATGAGAAACTTGGAATGTGGACCAAGGCGAGAGATGGAGGAGAATTAAGTAATTACAAACAAATCAATAATATAGCAAATAAAATCGATAAAGCCCATACAAGGTGGCCAACATAAGCATAGAGCGGTTAAAATACAAGTGTACTAGCAAAGTGGGCTAGTCTACTAAGATGACTAATTGAAACAATTAATTGAAATAGGCTCACTGTAGGAAGGCCTAGGATCAAGCGTACATGTGTGCGTGTATGGTCATCGCGATGCTTCTAAGCTTTGTCGACTTATAGGTTTAAAATGATTCACAATTGAATATTAGTTAGAAATTTTTTTTTTTTTTGTTTGTGTAAGTGACATTAAATAAAATAAAATAAATGCAAGCTAAATAATTATTACAAGTTTATGGGGAGAAGGATACATTAATTACAAATGGGGATTAAAGAATAAAATAAAATAGAAAGCGATAAATTATTTACAACGCAACAAGGAAGTAGATACAATTTTTTTTCCGAATGGGGATGAAAATAAATTAAAGAGAAAATGATAAATTAATTACATCACAACGGATAGGGAATATAATTTACCAATGAGAATGAATAAAGAGAAGAATCTATTAATTATACATCGATTAAACTAATTAATCAAGTTAAGAAAATAAATTAGTAAACTAATCTATTTTAATTAACAAACATCAATTAATTGAAACGATAGAAGTAATAGATTAAAGTGAAAAATAGAAAATAGAATCGAGATGAAATTGAATCGAAAACTTGAAACGCTTTGATTGCTTCCACAATAACAAACTCATTAGTAATTACAAGATGATAAAAATCGAAATGAAATGTGTTATACCCCAAAATTTTCCCTCCTACTTCTCAAGACAATTTACATCTCCATACTTAAGGATTTCACAAGGGTTGATCAGACAAACCCTCTTAAAAGCAATCAATCCAAACTAGGGTTTTGATTCTCTCAAGTCAGAATGAATTTTCAAGGCTCCAAGTGGTCATCATACCTCATCATATGCTTCAAGGGATCACCATGTCAAGTTTCAAGCCTTACAAGTCAAATTTGCTCATCCAATTGCTCGATGGTTGAAAATCAACTATATTGGACAGAAAGTCAATGTGGTCAACATACAATCAAACTTCATATTTTTGGTCAACATCAATATTATGAAGTAATATTCATCATTTGATCTAGGGTCACCATGATTCCTCAAGGAAAGTCAAGATTTGATCAAAAGTCAAAGTTTCTAAATTAAGGTTTTTAGACAAAAGTCAATGTAACTTTGACCAAGCATAACTTTCACATACTTTATCGAAATTTATCCACCAAAGCTCATTTTGAAGGGAATTAATTTCACAACGCCATATCTCACAAGCTTTGGCCAAAAATGTTTGGAAGTTATGGATCAAAACATTATGTGTCCTTCTAATAGTCAACAAAAGTCATCTTTTGCAAAGAAGTGTATATGACCATGGAAACTTCAATGAAGATGAAACTAAAAGGAGTGTTTAGAGGACATATTGAGCTTTCTAAAAGTCTAAGAACACTCAAAATCTTAAAGATTGGGTAAGATACAATTGTGCAAGTTTGACATTTTTAGGAGGTGCACAAAGAAAAACACCTAGAAAATGCAAATATTTTTCAAATGGGCTTAAGTTTTCGAATCCATACTTATTCTTGAGAATATCCACAACCCCTAAGTCCATTTACATCTCCTTTCCATTTATTTAATTTATTTTGAATTAAATCATTTAAATTCAATTTAAATAAAATAAAATGTAAGGAGCAAGGTTATGACAAGTTGGCTTGGTTTCTACTTGTCTTGAGGTCCAAGATAACCCATGCAAGATGTCAAATTAGTGCAAGAAGCATTAAGGCAATATTGAGCCATTTTTGGAAAGATTTGATAAAATTTTCAATCAAATATTCTGTGCATTCAAGGCCATATATTTCCTTCTTTTGTTGACCTAATTCTACCCTCCTATAGTACCCAACAAGATCGTACCACAAGAGGACGAACCCTTGCCTCCAAGAGAAACCCTAAACTCTTCAAAATTTCACAAAAACTTATTTAATCATATTTTACTTAGCGCTTTCAAGCCATTCCATGCCATCCATTTGTGCTCCTAAGGTAAGTTTGAGTAAGTATACATCATCGGCCATGGCCATAACATTATCATGCATACCATGAAGCTCCGATTGCATATCTTTCTTATTTTCGAATTTCAAATTCTATTGTGTTTTAATTGAAATTAATAGTTCTAACGTGTTCATGAGATGTCCTAGAGCGATCCGTCCATCACTTACAAGGTTTAACGTCCAAATAACATTACACCATTGTTAGGGCATAACCTGTTGTTGCTTCAATCTTAGTTTCTTGGCCGATTCAGACGAAAGAACACCACCATCGTGATCGTAGGGTCCAATACCATCGATCCGGATCTTTGTTTTCATTATTTGATTAATTTTGCAGATTTTCGTGTTGGGACGGCCGGAGAAGACGACGAGCCTTAGTTCCGCCGGGACTCAAGTCGACTCCTCGACAGGCGTGGGCAATTCCTATCCGTCTCGATTGGCTAGTGTAACATATTGGGACCCACGCGCATTTGTTTTGAAAATTCAAAATGAAACGTGGGATACACCTATGATCTAATGGTTGTTTCAAAACAACCAAGACACTTGGTTCGATGGCGTGCGCGTGTTGGAAGCCAAGAGGTCGTGGGTTCAACTCACCGAACCCTTGTTTCGTCTTTTGCCAATCTTGTTCTCTATTTTTCAATTTTCTAACTTTTTACTTTTTAACTTATTTTAATTTATTTTCATAAATTAATTTAACTATTTTCAAAAATCACAAAATATTTTAATTTCGATTTAGGTTAATTAAACATTTAATTAATTTTTTACATAAAAATAATTTATTTTTCTCACAATTTATTTATTTTTAATTAATTAATAATTAACTTAAAATTAGGTTTTTCTACATTAAAATCAATCCAAAAAATGTCAAAAAATATTTTTCCTTTGCAATTAGGGTTTAGATATTTCTCTTATCATTAGACATTTTTCCTTTATTTATTTCTACTATTTCATTTACAAATTCTAGAAAAGATGTATAGGTCGCAAAGTTTTATTATGTAATAGCGTAGATTTACGTTTTTGCCTTTACTTTCTGCACTCCTATTATGTATCTGCCCCAAAGCCATGTAATAGCGTAGGATTTACTTTCCGCACTTTACTTTTCTGTACATATATCTAACTGCTAGTAATTGGGTTTCATGCTAAGACTAAAAACAACCCTAGATCACTTCTAATCTCAAGATAACATATCCGAATATAACACACTCTTCACACTTGCACACACCTTCGTGTATCCTCTTGTTGCCTTACGAATAAACAATGGTCATGTCCTCGAATGTAGGGATACCATTAGCAAAGACGCCTACGAATAACATCATCATAGTCCCTCCGATACAAGAATCATAGTCCCTCGATGACACTCGATGTTGTCTACGAATATATGATCTCATCCCTCGATTGTTGCCTACGAAAAGTGATGATCGTCCCTACAAATATGCTAAGGTATCCCTACATGTTGCATTCTATGACCATATGATGACCTTTTGAATGTCCCTTTACATCCAACGGATAGAGTTACCTACCAACTAATGGTATGGAGAGCGATACCCTAAAGGAAGCAAAATAACATGGAAACGACCATCTATAGTAGGTAATAAGACTCTTTGCTCGCTTCAATCAATTCAAAATACTTTTCACACCTCACACTATTTTCAAAACTTTTCAAAGACTTTGTATACATTCCAATGAATCGTTACAAAGTTAAACACTTTTCCAAACAAAACATTTCTAAACACTGTGATACATTCCAATGAATCATTATAAGTCAAAGAGAAATGCCTTTTCAAAATATTTTCAAACACACACGTAAAGCAATTTATAAAGTGAGTTAAATAATTAAGAGCCCGTAGATAACTACGGATGGAAAGGTACTAGTACCTTCCTTTCCATAATTGCCTCCTGTGACTAATCTAACGAAGGTCTTTTCCTGCTCTTTTCACCTTCCCTTTATTGGATAAAAGAAAAGTCGGTGGCGACTTGCTATCCGCAACATTTGCGATAAAACGCAAAACAAAAAGTCGGCCTCCCACCGTATCACAAAATGAAATTAAAGTACATGAACAAGTGAAGAAACAAGTCATTGATCATAATCAAACCAAAGCGATAATGAACAAGTTATTATTTACAAAGTATAAAATCGAAATGAAACTTGTATCATGTATGAGCAAATGAAGAAACAAGAAATCGTTATTTGAGTATTTCAATTAACAAATGAAGCCATTAACCAAAAAAATCAAACCATAATTCAATTCAAGTTCAAAACATAAAGAAAAACTAATTACAAAGTTATAATCATTGAAACTAAAAAAACCCGGCAACAACTATGCATATGAAATAAAGCTTGAATTTAATTCAAAATTGATTGAAACAAAATCCAACAGAATGAACATAAATAAATAACACTCAAAAATCTACTTAAATCAAATAAACTACCGTAACACCATCTCTATTGCAACCAAGATTCCATCGTCAATTCAAATTGAAATGCAATCAAAATAACATTAACCATTCATTCGAATTGATTCAAATCATCATGAAATTAAATTCAACAATCAAGTTTTAACAAATAAATCGAACGGCAGCCACCAATCAACCAATTTTACTCAAGATAAATGACTTTCGCACAAATTCAACACAAAGAAAACAATATGGTGCCCACGATAGTTTCTCGGTCAAATTTATACACAATAAACGCTGTCGTTATCGCTACCTTCATCAAAACTACACCCAAGTATGATTCATCACAACTTCAAAATCTTATCCCGACGTAGTTCTATATATTAAACTAGCACGACTGCCTCAACTACTTTCGACATGTGAAAACAGATTCAAACAAAAATTTCAAACATCCTATTTCTATTCAAATTTAGACGACAATAACAAAAAACACGATGATGCTTTCAAACATCTTAATTCAACCAGATTTGAACATGGATTTGGATTTTTTTAACATGAAGCAATGATATCAAATTCATCAAGACAACAAGGTATAGACAACAAGGTATTTCTACTCAAAAATGTCAAACACGGACAACATATAGGAATACAAATCCATTTTTCTAGAAATTGAATCAAGTAATCAACATCAAGATTGACCTTATTCACAAAAATTGACATAGTTTTTATATCATCAACTCATAGCAACTCAGACATTTTACACAGAAATTATGTATCATATCTGATATAGACAAACAATATCACGTCATTAATCTTGAACAAACACAAATATGAAAAGAGTAGAAAGTTACCACAACGGACGTCAAAGCTGAAGTAGAAGGGAGAGCCTTGTTGCTGCTGATGAAGAGGCAGTGGTGTCGAGATCGGAAGTTGAAGCTGATGAAGTATGGCAGTTATTGTTGTATGCGAGCGCGGTGAGAGGCGGAAAGTGAGACGGCAGAAGAGAGTGGATGTTAAAGGTTGTTCCCAGTGATAAGAGGCAGTGAAGGTATGAGGAATATGGTGAGATGGTTGCAGATTTAACGATGAGGATGTCGGAGACGTGAAAGGGGTTGACGGAGATGGATAGTTGGAAGTGGCGGCTATACAGTGACGGAAGGGATGATTGGAGGTTGGTGTTGTAGGCGGTTACGAAGGTGGTGTAGCGAGGAGGAAGATTGGTGTATACGGTGGAGAGAAAACGACGAAGGGAGGTTGTGATGAAGAACAGTGGCGGCGTGAGGTTTGGACGGTGGATAGGTGGTTGAGAGGATGAAGGTTGGGACGAAGAGGAGAGAGCGATGGAGAGTTAAGGATGAGAGGACGATTGAAGCGTTATGGTGACGACGGTGGAAGAGAAGTCGATGATGGAACAGAAGGTTGTTCGAAGGGGACGCTTGACGTGAAGAGAATGAAAGAAAGGAAACGGGTGGAGGATGATACAGGCGAGGCGGAGAATCGTGGAGGAAGGCAGAGAGTATGATATGAAGACAATGAGAGGGTGATAATAGTGAAGATGAATTTTTTCTGTGTTTTCTGATTTGTGGCCTACCCATTTACGATCTGATCTCCCTTTCTTTATAACCACACAAAAAAAACAACTTTATCCTCTTTAGGTTTACCAATAAGACCAATAAACCCTTAGATATTTTAGGATATCTTTCAATTAATCTAAATTAAAATTAAATTAAATATTAAAACTTAAATTCTAATTTAATTAAAAAGAAAATACATATTTTGTTTTAATAAATAATAATACAAAAATAAATGAAACATCAATATATTTTTTTGTATTTTTTTTAAATAGCAGTAATAAAATGAACAACAAAATTAAATTTTAAAATAAATTCTTAAAACAAAAGAAAGTTATAAATATATAAGAAAATTTGGGTAAAAATGCAATAAAATGCAAAGATGTGAATAAAAATTAAATATGATATAAATAAAAATGAATGTGAAAAATTCAGATAAAATTTGGGGGTGCAACGATAACATATTTGTATAATTTGAGTTTTGAGTGAGTTATTAAAATGTTGTGTCTCTCAAATGTGAGTTCTTAAAGTGTTTCTCAAATGTGTGTAATTATATTTGTATAATTTGAGTTTTCGTGAGTTATTAAATGTTGTATATAATCCTATATTTAAATTTATAGGGATATGATCTCACTCAAATTATGATAAACCTCTTTTATATGGTCATCATACTCTTTCATGTGAAAATATCGATCTAAATAATGATATATTCTATTTATGTTAAAAATATGTGGTTGATTTTGTAAAACTTTAATGTTGATATATTATACAATCACTTATATGTATAGCTTTGCACTAAAAATATAATTAATATCCTATTATTTAGTTAGAGTATTTAATATTAATGGGCTTTGATAAATCTTCATCTTATTGGATCAGTGAGATTGCATGTGTACAAAATAATATAAACTCAAAAAGTTAAATTATTACTCTCATATTGTCATATATTCTCAATGCATTATAATTATAACCTATTTTAAGAAGATCTCAAAATATACAATAACTCTAAGAAGTTTCATTCGATTATATTGAGACATATATTATCATCTTAATATCAGGAAACATCATGTTTAGGTCGATATTGAAGAAACACAATAATTCTTTAGCATGCAATGATATTGTGTTATTTTATTTTCAATTTCCCTTGTTAGGATATGAAAATACAAGAAAATATTAATATCGTTATCGAGTATGATATTATGTTATGAAGATACATATGATTATATGTAATTACTCTCGTAATAGGGTAATGTCTATATGTAATTACTATTCTTAGACCTATGTGGATATTTTATGATTAATTTGAAAGCTCATTAGTAAATCATTGACCTCAAACTTATATACATGAGTAAGTCTTATGATATGTTGGGTTAGTGAGAGTTTATCAATAGTTTTTTCATATGCTTGAAACATTCTTTAATATAACATATTACTTTTAATTTAAATATTTTACTCTAAGTTTATCATTCTTTATATAAGTTGTGAGTCTTTAACATGTATGATTTGTTTTCCGATCGAAAACAATTTATGCATCGTGGACACTTACTTCTCTTTAATTGATTAGTCTTTTGACCATTATTGATATTCTAAAGTTAAAATCAATATTTTTAATAATTATTATCATTAAAGTGGAGGTCGTTAGATTAATTATTTAATTATTCAAATATGGATTGAAATAATTAATTATTAAATAAATAACCTCTTGTCCAAAATTATAAGACGCTTTGGGTATTTTACATGTATTAAGAAAATACTCATTGTTGTATGAGAAAGAGAAATTATGTATGACTACACTCTTCATTAATAATAAGAAAGAGAAATTAAGATAATTGAAAAAGAAAGATAAATAAATAATAAATGGTATATTGGAAAAACATCATTAGTGTTGCATTGAAATTGTAAAATGATTTATAATTTGAGACAAAAATTTCTCCAAAGCGCCTTATAATTTAGGGCGGAAGTACATTATAGTCTATTGTTATTAAACACCGATTATTAATGAATTGTTTGATGTGTTTTGTCTTTGAATGGACCGTAATGGTCAACCATTCACTTAAGTCCAATGAGAGGTCTTTGTCCTCAACTTAGTATAGTTATTTAAGCGCGTTCCATTAATTAACATACATACTCTAAAATCCTAAACGACAATGAGGGTAGTAACCATTAAATCTCAAAATCTTACAAGATACACCGTTTTATTATTATTAATTATTCTATGATATAATAATATGCTATAATATATATATATATATATATATATATATATATATATATATATATATATTATTTTAAATTTATCACTTGTTTGTTAATTATTTGCATATATTTTAGTTTTGTTATAAGAAAATATGAGTACCGCTTGAGCTTTGAACATTTTGGTCATAAGATATATATAATTTTGTTTCACAAATGTGTTATTTGGTTATGTTTCGTAAAATGTAATTTAGTTTCTATTTAAAAAAACATAGGTTAAAACCAAAATTAAGTAAAATAAAAAAATTAAAACAGGGATTACCTCGATTTAAAATCTCAACCGAGGTAAAACCATTCCCCTAACACAGTGGAATACTAATATCTTTGGTTGGATTGATTTAAAGGTGACCAAAGAAGTGGATTGTATTAATGATTAGATTATGCCGTTGAAAATCATGGAGGATATATCAACGATATTGGGTGAGGCATAACATCAACGAGAAGTTCTTTATGGAGAGAAATTTTGATCGTACCATAAGGCATTGATTTCAAGAGGTTAGATGAGATGGAAAAAATTGGTTTGAAAGAGAATTCTAAATGGAGGAAACTAAAAGTGCGCTTTGTGTGTGATGGAAATAAAATGTCATCGATAGGTTCTCTTTGGAGTTTTTAAGAATAATTGGGAGGACTTAAAAGATTATGTTTTTAGACTTGTCTTGGATTTTCATCTGTGGGAAAGCTAATTAAGGCTTGTACAACATCCTTCCTCACTTCATTCCAAGATTAACAACCCAAAACACTTAACGAAGTATAGGCCTATTTGCCTAGTAGGAAGCATACACAAAATTTTCTCCAACTAATGGTTTCCAGTTAAAAACTGTGATAAGGACGTTGGTTTTGTACAATCAAACCGCTTTTCCTGGTTTTAACATAGCCGATGAAATTATAGTGGTTAATGAGATACTAGACATGGAAAACAGAGAAAAGAAAAGTTGTATGGTTTTAAGGTGATTTCATAAAAGCAAGATTTACGATATTAATGTGGACTGCCCTTGAGGCGACTTGATTTTGTGCATATTAATACCTCCCTTTCAAATTCCTTGGAATCAAAGTTGAGAAACCCCAAGAAAATTATCAATGTGAAAGGATTTAATTAATTACATGGAAAACATAGTATGTTTGAATGGAAGGAATTTATCCTTATCAAGGCGTGTGGTTATGATAAATACGTTTTAAATGCTACCCCAATATATACTTTATACTTTTGTAAACGTCGACAAAAGATATCTAAGAGTCATATGCATGCAAAGAAACTTATGGAATGGCAACGATAAAAGTTGGTTCACTAGTTGAGTTGGAGAGGTGAGCAACGCGTGTGAATTAGGGTTAAAGATGTTGATCTTATAAATAGGGCGCCGCTAGAAAAGTGGAAATGGAGATTGTTGAATGAACATGATGCAATATGGTGTTCAATAAATAAGTAGATATGGAAGCTTCGAGCATAAAGTCCTCATTGGTGACAAATCTATTTTAAACAACACAAACTTAATATGGTGGAGAGATTTATTGTTGCCCGATAGCTTTCGTTATGTGGAAAATCGCTGTCGACGCGGTTATTTGCGTGTAAAATGGATGTGGAACAACATTTTGAAAATCAAAATGGTTAGGAAGTCAAACCTTGGAGGAAGCATTTCCACATATTACGATACGAAACTAAATAGAAACCTGCATGTGGCAAATATGAAGTGGAAAGCCCTATTTGGTCTTGGAGGTCGGTAGATTTGGTGGATCTTATTGAAACTACTTTGACAGATTCCTGGTGCGAGTTTGAGGACCATTTACAATGGGACTGTTTGCTAGCTTCAGGTAGAGATATTTAAGTGTGGTCGGTTGATTCTAAAGGTGTGTTCTCGAGTTATTGTTTTAATCTCTATAGTGTTAATTTTGTTCCTATGGTCGATGTGTGTTCGAAGCACTTAATTACTGTGGGAGTTGTAAGTACTTTCTAGAGTGTCAATCTTTTGGTGGAGATTCATCCTTAATAAGATCTCCACCAAAGATCACAAACGTGAAATTTTAATAGATTTTAGAGACTTTGTTTATGTTTTCTGTAAATCGGATATTGAGTCCATTTCGCACTTGTTTCTCATTGTTTGATATCGAGAGGAATTTGGAAAAAGGTGTACCAACGATTGGGAACATTCCGTGGATTTTCCTTTGAGAAATTTGTAGATTTATGTTTTCACCGTGAGAAAATTAAGTGCAAGAGGATAAGATCAATTATGGATTTTATTGGGATAGAAATAGTGTGGATCTTGTGGCTAATGAGGAATTCCATTATCTTTAAGGGGTTGTTTTAGTTTTGTAGAGTGCTATCCACGGTAATTCATAGATCTTGGACTTGGTTAAGTGCTAATTGTAAAGTTAATGTTAGTTGTAATTTTATATGTGGAATACTCTTCCTCCCATGTTTTAGGAAGTAGAGATTTTTTGTGTGCCTTCGATTAGAGTATCCCTTATACCCCATTTTAATGGTATCTATTCAAAAAACACCTATCACCTAAAGTATAGAAGCAACCAAGAAGAAAATGGGATATTCCTTCTCGGTTGAAAATTCCAACCTATATAAACTCTTCTCATAACACCTATCACATCGAATAATAGAAGCAACTGACATAAAAACTCGAGAAAAAATAAAAGTTATTGCTAGAAATCGAACTCACTACTTTTCCCTTAAGTTAACACATCAAACTAAATAATAAAAAAGTACACCTATAATTATATATCACTTAATTAACTTAAAAATATATTTATATAATCTTTTTTCTTTTTATATTCATTTTGTTTATGTAGATAAAACAAAAAATTTATTTAAAATCAAACATATGTAGTTTTTTTTTTCAATAACCAAGTTTTTAAAAAAAAAATACAAAAATAACCAACTTTGAACAAATTTACGCAAATTACCAACTTTCGGTGTAATATACAAGGTGCTATGTAATATATGCAAATTACCAACGTGTAATATACCAACTTTTGATTTTAACAAGGTGAGCCATGTTGGTTGGTTGTCTTTGTCAAAAGCCATCTCCGGTTTTAAGTAAATACGATGCATTTTATTCCGCTTCTTCATCCAAACATCAATGCTTAAATTCCTCAGATTATAGTGGTACCACTGGAAGCCTCGGTTACTGATGCCATCCTCGATCATACCATTCAACTGGCCTACAAAAGTTGGCAATAAAGCTACGATATGAATAATCAAAGCAGAAAGTTAAGGGTCATTGGTAAGTTTCGATAAAGAAAGCTCGAGAATTCCTCAAAGCATGAAGTTTTGTCAAGACATCGTGGCTCCTTACTTAATCTATGGCAGTCAAAAGTTATTTCCTAATCCGTATCATAGACGGAACGCCATCAAGATATTCCTTACTCATAATCCAAAGGCTTCAATTCACTGGGGATATTCCCATCTTCCACACCTCATTATCAAACTAAAAGGAACTCTCATGTGTTACATAATCGTTACATTCCGTGGTTTATTTTGACCTTCCTCAATCAAGAATAAGAACGAGCAAAGATCGAAGTGGTCTCGCCATGTCACTCTCTCTCTATCCGAGTATTCGCAGGCCCTTTCCCTGCGGACTTCACTTTCATCGAAGCGTGAATTCTTAACGTATCAATTTTGGCATAAGTGAGGTATCACTTACAATCCTTCTAGCTCATGTCACTGTTATGCTCGAAGAGACGGTCCTCATGATATGCTTTCCAAGATATCGGTTGATTGCAACAACGATCTCCGTGAGCTATCATCAAGATTTGCGGCACGCACGGGCATGGTGTAAAGACGATACCAAGACTGGGGCACAAAATTCCATTCCTTGGGAACCTTACTAAATGGGTATGAGCTCGATCAAAACTCATGATGCCATTTACATATGTGCTACCTGATCATGGAACCTTGCATATAGGTGACGAACCCTATACCGCTCTCCATCCAGACATGCCTAATGATCGAAGACTTGAAAAGATCTTGATTCAAATTTTAAAGAAGAAAGGGATACATTCAAGCTTAGTGCTAAGTGTTGCAGAAGAAAGTGCTAGAGTCAAAGCTACTCACGAGGAGCGAAACATAAATACTTACTTCAACATAAAGAGAAGTTTCATGGAAGACCTAAGCTCTAGGAATTTCTTTTATTTGTTAAACTCTTTTGTACCATAAAAGTAAACTAATAAAAGTTTTTCATGCTTGTCTAACAAATTTAAATTCCTAAAGGTCCTGAAAACATTGCATTACATTGATAAACAAACATCGATATCATGGCATGACATTTCATAATGTACATTGAAGACTTCTTTATTTTCTCGTTATCATCATTGTGAAATGGCTCTGAACGTATCTTCCAAAGATCTCCGTGCCTAATGCTCAATCTGTGAGATGTTCACCAACTGGTCCAAGGACGTAAAGATCCGAAAGAGCTCATCACTAAGAAGAATCTTGAAGACAACAAGGATGCACGATTTGAACAAATGCAAGTCGAGATAGTAGATGAGAATCCAAATGATGGGTCAAATGGTTTTATCCAAAACTTAGCTTGGGCAAGAAGAATTGAGAGTCTTCATCAACAGTTTCTCAAGTTCAAGAGAACTCGAATGGTACAAACCACTGAGTGGGATCCAAGCCAACCAACCTCCAATGAGACAAAAGTCGACTTTTCACAAGAAAGAGGCAAGTCCACATTGCTTCGCTAACAAGGTAAAAGAAAAGCAAGATACATCCAGAGACACTTTTCCAAGATCAACATGTCGTTGTCTCAAGCATTACAACACATGTTGAAAGTGTAGTTCATTACTTTGAATAATCCTCCCAAAGATGTCAATACTTCCTCCAAAGTACAATCCTCGATATAAGTATACCACTCCAACAGCCTGTGGTACTACACCAACAATCGCTGGGTATCAAGAACAAGATTCAGATCTGATTGATGAAAGAGTTCTCAACTTCACGCAAGATGGTCAGATTGAATTTTTCTACCATCCATCAAATATCAAAATACAAGGTGTGAAATCTTATGACGATTTCATGCTAAGATGCTTTCATTTGAATTTTTAGTTGTACTTTGTTTACTTGAACGTTTATCCTTATGTCAAACTTTGGTTTTTCAAGCATTAATGCATTGTGCGTGTTTGTCTTGAAATAATCCATTCTGCTTCACTATTTTTAAATTGTGTTTTCTTACCTTTGTGATATTCAACTCTTGTTAAAGCGTAAGCCTTGTGAGGGTGGGATTTGACGAAGACCATACCATAACTTCATGCGATGTTTTCAAATGTATTGTGCTAACGATGGCCGTGCCTTGTTTCAATTCCCAAACAAAATGAGATACATAAGGAAGTTAACCGATATAATTAGATATTAAGTCAAGCAAATAATATCTATCAAAAGAAAAGCCTGCTAAGTCAAAAAACCCATGGCAAGTATGACTCTATCAAGAGAAAATGAGACATCCTCACTGACTTTAGCCTCAAACAAATGGGGCCTGTGCAAAAGTTGGGTAATAAAGTCAAAAGAGAGGTCACTACAAACCCTCAACAATAGAAAAAGGTTACAAAATGGTGATCGCCTTTTCAAATAAACTCCAATTTCTAAGCCATCACCAAATGTAAGTGTTGTAATTCCAAGGATGCACAGCTAATCGAATATGGACCAAGGACATCACGAGATTGGTCACACAAATAAATTTCGAGCTTTATCCTTTGTTTCTTAAACCTCGAACAAGCCACGTTATAACCCTTAAAAGTCCTAATCAAGCATCGTTAGTTCGAAAGTGTACTGTTATAAAAAGGTATCCTGACTCCTGTAAGGCTTACTATAATTCATGAGTTGATATCATTTTGCTTACAAATTTCGTTTTACTAAAAATGCATTTTTACAAACTTCAAGATGTATTAATGAGCTTTGCATTTTAATACCATCTGCTTGATATGACTAAATGTTTGACAATGAGGATTTTGTATGACCTAATATTCAATGAATGAAGGTCTCCCAATGGGAAAATTACTACAAATAAAGACATATCTGGTACTAAGCCTTTCCAATTAAGGGGCATAACATGCCATCATCCAACTCATCTGGGGCAATCAGTCAAGATTCGAGAATCTCAAAATGCTGAATAGCTGTGGGCATAACCTACATCCAATTACTGTGGCATGTTACGTTGATCACAAGTTTCAAGAAAAGCCATCAGTTACTCGTCTGCGTCAAAGAGTATCGATGGTGTCAAGCATCATCCTTCTATAACATTCCTCAAAAACTACTTGGTAGGTCAAGACTATCGATTTCTAAATCTAGCAACCCCACGCATACGTGGGCATATCTCGATGTGCTACCACTACCATGAATGGCGAAGACTTCCCACCCTGGACGCAGCATAGTCAAAATGCTACACATAACGACCGCTAGGTCGACCGCCTAGGTAAAAATAAAGGATGACATACAAAAAATGTACACCCTAAGTAAGAAAACCTATAAAGGTGGCTTGGCAAAAAAGGGTATCCCAAGAGACTAAAACCCGAAAGTATGGTCTAGGCAAAAGTTAGATTCAAGCGATACTATGTCTCCCGCCTGCATCACCTACTTACATCATCGAGATTCAAATAGCACAAACCAGCTCAATCATTTACTATGTGCTCAGAATGAGACGACGACATAAAGTCTCCAATACATCCCCTGAGCCATCTCTCCACCTACAAAGATAAATCTTCTCCAACGTACTACTAATCGCTCAACATATAAATTTCCATCACCTTTAAATGATCCTATTAGATCGATCGCCTCAAGTGATCCCATATAAGTTTCCATCATCTTTGAATGATCCTATCGATCGATCGCTTCAAGTGATCCCATATAAGTTTCCATCAACTTTAAATGATCCTATCGACCGATCGCCTCAAGTGATCCAAATAAGTTTCATCACCTTTAAATGATCCATCGATCGATCGCCTCAAGTGATCCCATATAAGTTTCCATCATCTTTGAATGATCCTATTAGACTTATTGCCTCGTGATCCCATATGTTCCATTAGCATTAAATGATCCTATCGATCGACGCCTCAATTGATCCCAATAAGTTTCCATCGCCTTAAATGATCCTATCGACCGATCGCCAAGTGATCCCAATAAGTTTCCATCACCTTTAAATGATCCTACAAGCCTCGCTGCTTTAATGACCATCGCGCCACCCACCCCATGTTCGCCTCCAAGCAATTCAATCATTTCACATCATCCTCAAAGGTCATGCTATAAGATCCCCAAACCGAGTATTTCAACCATTTATATTCTTCTAGGCAACATTAATATCCGCACTAAACTTGGTCAATAGGCATCGGAGGAATCGTAATCATCCTCTTATTCCCCAACCTGGGTTTCAACACCCCATCCTCAAGCAGACATCAAGAAATATCCAGCAGAAGATTCCTATCTTCTTCAAGATGGATATGTTTTGAAATACAACATCTATATTCATACATCTACATAAAAGTCATAACATATGCATACATCATAGTAATATTGTCATACATTCGCATGCATCATAATCTGCATAAATACTAACCATATCTTGTCAAAAGTTCATTTCCCCAATAGGTAAAAGTCATTTTCCAAACAGAAAGGTCAAAGATTAATGCCCGAAACAAGACGGGAAATCTATCTAAAAGACCACACAAATTATCTCCAGGAAACAGATTATGGATTAACACCCGAAGCAAGACGGGAAAGCTATCCACATCCTGCCAAATATTCACCTCAAGAATAGCCAAGACAAAGGTTTATTCTAACTCTCTCTTATTATCAACATCCCCAGATGGTATCCTTAAGCCCATCTTCGACTACGCATCTTCATCTCCGTATGGCATCTTAAGCCCATCTCCGTGTGTCTCTTCACTAAAAAGACAACTACGTAGTCTAGCTGCATTTACTCAACTTCTCCAGGCATCTTAAACCCATCTCCATTGTCTCTTCTACTCAAAAAGACAACATGTAGTCTAGCGATTTACTCACTCTCCAAAGAGTGCTTCCTCCAATGGCATCTATAAGCCCATTCCAACAAGATTATCATTGACGATCGATAAGTGCCAAAATGTAGTTATTTTGTATATACATTTTGTGGCACTTATCTGGTTTATATTCTCGAATAAACCCTCTTTAGTATAAATGTACATAATAGAATAATTGAGTTTTTGTATAAATATTGTATCATTTGGATTTTCATCTCTTTTATAGTATTCAATCATAATTGAGCATTTAGTAATAAAGTGTCGACATCGGCTCAAACGGTGATTCGAAAGCAACTCATCAACGAATAAAGCTCAAAATCAACAAAATAAAAATCATTAATTTGGTTTGTATTCATTCATGGTTAGATAGATCACTAATAAGTTTTCCAACGCTCAAACCTGCTCAATTCGAAGTTACGGCTCAAGATACAAGAAAAATAAATGTCAAAATACAGATCGCTTAGCGAATACCGCGCTTAGAGCGATACCGCTTAGCGCCTGCGACACGTAATTTTTAAAAGTAAAAAACATTTTTTATGGGTTGGTATTTTGAGTCCCAACACCATCACCTTCATATTTTTGATAAATTTGCTTGAAAACAACATCGAGCTTGTATTTTGATGATCCGTAGTCGAATCCTCGCCGATTGTGTCGACAAACCAAGAAATGTTTGTTCCTCTTCTTCTCTTCTCTTTGTAATATCTTTTGTTGGTTTTGTATGTATATCTACTCTAACTCATGTATATTTATCGCCTTGGCGTTGTATAAAGTTTGCTTTAATAATTGTGTCGTGATTATCTTGGGTTTTTACTTTATGTTGGGATTTGAGCTTTGCTAGGGATAGATTGCTTAGATTCTTACCTAGGATGATTATCTGTTAGTTTCGAATGCTAGGAATGGGTTTAGATCTAACCTTCACTATAGAGTATCCGAAATTAATGCCTCCGTTGGTGAAGTATGCAGAATGGGTATGGAGGTGACGCATTGACTTTGTTGTCGAGGTATGCCAGGATGGATATTGAGATGATTTAGGAGGATTCTCAATTGGGTTAGAAATAGCTTAGATTGTGAGAGGTATGTGGTGACACGGACGAGTATCGTAGGCCGAGTATGACATGGGTGGTAGATTTAAGTCCGTGATGGGTAGTTTACATTCGCTCCGACAAGTTGTCTATCCTTTATACTTTTGTTCATTTACTTTTTGTCTTTTATTTTCATTTCTTTTAATCCCAAACTCATTAACGGTAGAATTGTCGAACCATTTAATCAATAACCAATCTGGACACGATACGATATAACCTAACCGGTATATATCACCCAAAAAATAATACCAACTCTTTGTCGCTATACCGCCGCAACAACGACACTATTCAATACAACGACGAGTGCAAATTTTCAGGTGTACTCGAGTGTTCAATCATCTTCTACTTTCAGGTCACGAAAGGCAAGCATGCCAATCTAACCCTTCCAATACAAGAAGATTGAACAGGGGAAACTGTTATACCCCAAAATTTGCCCTCTTACTTCTCAAGACAACTCACATATCCATACTCAAGGATTTCACAAGGGTTGACCAGACAAACCCTTTCCTAAGCAATCAACCCAAACTAGGGTTTTGCCATTCTCAAGTCAAGCTGGACTTCCAATGCTCCAAGTGATCATCATATCTCATCATATGCTTCAAGGGATCACCATGTCATGTTTCAAGCCTTACAAGTCAAAATTTCTCATCTAATTGCTCAGATGGTTGAGAATCAACTATATTGGACAAAAAGTCAACTGTGGTCAACATACAATCAAACTTCATAATTTTTGGTCAACACCAACATTTTGAAGTAATATTCATCATTTGATCAAGGGTTGATCATGATTCCTCAAGAAAAGTCAAGATTTGATCAAAAGTCAAAGTTTCCAAATTAAGGCTTCTCTAGACAAAAGTCAATAGAACTTTGACCAAGCATAACTTTCACATACTTCATCGAAATTTCTCCACCACAGCTTATTTTGAAGAGAATTCAATTTCTACAACTTTATGTCTCACAAGCTTGAGCAGTAAAATGCTTCATTTGGAAGATATAGATCAAGACATTTAGGTCCTTCTAGAAAAGTCAACAAAAGTCATCTTTTGCAAAGAAGTGTCCATGAGCATGAAAATTCCAATGAATATGAAACCAAAAGGATGCTTAGAAGACATCTTGAGCTTTTAAAAGTCTAAGAACACCCAAATATGTTGAAAATGAGCAAGATACAAATTGTACAAGTTGAACATTTTGAGGAGGTGCATAAAGGAAAATACTTGACAAATCCAAACATTTTTCAAATGGGCTTATAATTTTATGATCCAAACTGATCTTAACATTATTTATGGTCCTATGCACTTTGCCACGCCTCCTTCCCAATTATTTGATTTATTTTGGAATTAAAGCATTTAAATCCAATTTTAATTAAGTAAAATAAAGCAAGGTCTAAGACAAGTTAGGCTTGATTTCTACTTGTCTTGAGGATCAAGGAAGCCCAAACAAACTACCAAATTGCAAGACTTGATAGGCAAGATTAGAGACCAAAAAGGCAATATTTGGTCTTTATTTCAAGGAATTATACCTTAATCAATGCAAGATTTTTCCTTCTTTGGTTGACCTAATTTCACTCTTGTATAAATACTCAACAACCTCGTATGCTCAAGACCATAAATGCTCGCTCCACAAAGCCCTATATCTTTCAAAATTTTCAAGAAAACTAGGCAGATCGAAAATCCATTCATAGCAGCCCTCAAACCAAACCAAGCGTTGCATTGTGTTCCTGAGACCTACAGGAGTCATTCCTAATATTCTTGAAGCTTACAACACGTTGAAACTCTCCATCCAATCCTCACCATTGCTTATTTTCACGATTTCAAACTTTTAATTCATGATGTATTAATCGCTTCAATGCATATACATGTGTTTATAATCATGCCCGGTTTGTTTAAATCCACCGCCAGAAGTTTTGATAAAGGAATAGTGTTCGCCATGATTAGAGTTTAAAGCTTAGGAGCATCGTATTCCACGATACATGCCTTTTCGTGAAAACTAACATCACCATTGAAACCGCAGGTCCAAATTAGGCGATCCGGCATTTTTCTTTGCATCTAACGTTGATTTTGCGGTATGGAGATTCTCCTCGTCGGAGAAGGTGACCGAGGGTTGACCACGCCGCTGATATTCTTTTGACTCAGCGGCTTGCGTATGCGGCAGCGCATCGTGATTGGTTGGTTCAAACAGGGGCCCACGCGTGCTTGGTTTTAAAAACAAAATCGACACTTTATTTCATACATATATTTATGGTTGCAATATTGTAATTGGGTATTATTTCACGTTGCCAAGACGCTCTTATGTCTCTTGCCCTTTCTAAGGTCGCGGGTTCGAACCCCACCTTTTGCTCATTTTTTACAATTTTATATTTTTGTGCAGGTGACACATACATACCAACGGAAGCGTGATATGAACACCATAAATAGATGGATGAATGGTAAAATTTTGAACCAATGACCTCCAGGTCACGGGTTCAAACCTCAGAAGGGCCAACTTAATTTTTGTCACTTGTTTCTAACACTTTCCAATTGTAAGTTCCAAATTATATAGATTGACAAAATTTTAATAAAACAAATAAGCAAAGAATAATGCATTTGTATAGTAGGATTTCTAAGTTATAATCATATATATAATGCCTAAACATGTTGTGTTAAAGAGTTTCAACATCTGGAACAACATGTCACATGAGATGTCGAGACATCAGACATAAGGACATCACGCTATTGAACTGTCAAAGTTTCTTACAGTTTTGTTTTAATTAGTGCAGAATATTCTGGGAATATTATGCACCATATGTGGCGTGACTTTGAAGGCATATGCGGAGGTCCAAGAGCTAAGAAGAAAAATCAGAAGGACCTTGATATTAGTAGAAGTTATCTGCATTTTTCACTATGCGGAAAGTTATTACTGCAAAAGTTTGTTACAGCTTATGCTGTTATTTTGAAGGCCCAAATCCAGTTGGGTAATAGGTTATAAATAAGCAGCTTGTAATCAAGTTTTAGTAAGCTCACGGCTTCGTAAAGATGTAATCTTTAGGGTTAGCTATGTAAGTGAACCATCCGGATTGTGGGATGGTCACCGATTTGTACCTCAAGTCAGACAAGAGGATAGTTTTACTTACTCGTAAGTTGTGAAGCAATGAGTTAAGTCATTGGAAAAGTCTGTGAAACAATTCCAAGTAGGTTTGTGTCACGTGTGTGACAAGTTTTTATATTGTGTTTAAAGTGTGGTATCTTCAAATCAGTATTAGTATCAAAGTACATGATAATCGAGGGAGGAGCGAGGTTCTCATATCTAAGTGAGGTATCTTAGGTAGAAGGGTTCATTGGGTAGTTTGATTAATTGAGGAGCGTAAACAAGGAAGGTTTACTCAATTACTACTACTAATAGTGAACTTCATCCTCGGCTCGAAGCCCCTGCACGTAGGTTAGTTAAGAGCCGAACTTATCAATTCCTTGTGTTCTTTATTTTCGCACTATTATGTTTATCCATGCCTTTATGTTTTATAATGTCGATAAGATGTCACGACATCCCGAGTCCGCCCTAACCGTAATTTCAACAATGATTCAAGTTTTGCCCACATAGCAACGCAGCTTGCTCCCTCGGAGACCTCTCTTAGAACTTTATCCCCGAGGAACAAGATAATGACACTTCTAGCTTTATCCACCATCTCGGCCTTTGTACATGTGTAAGACTCAGGAATCAATGCTTCACTATTCAAAGCATCAATACACTTCTCTTGAATTAAAATTGCTTGCATCTTAATTTTCCACAACCCAAGTCGTTGTTATCGGAAAATTTCTCGACCTCCCATCTCGCCCATGATGCTTAATACCTCTTTGCTCCACGCCACCGCACCACTTGTGTGAATCTTGTTGTTAATTACGACAAAATTCAATATCAATTGGGGCAAAGAATAGTAGCAACCAAAATAAATGGTATGCAACAATAATAATTTTACACAAAAATATAATGTATAAGGCGAAAAAACGTTGTTTGTTTACCTCGATCAAACGATCTACTGGGAGAGAGCAACTCAGAATTCACTATACTCGTAAAGTTGTTACAAGAGATTACAAATGAGTTACAAGAAAATAATCTTCTTCATGTTCCCAAGAACAACCTCAAGGTGCCCAAGAATTACCGTATTTTCTACCCAAGTGTTTCCCAACCCTTCAACCTTCAATATATGAATAACTCAAACCAAGGTGTATACAAGTGTTTCCCAATTTCAATAGTTTACCCCAAAGGTTTAAGTTTTGTTTCTAAGGTTTCGCTTGTGAATAGCCGAAACCCTATACAATGCCTTCAAACCCTTTATTCTCCCTTTTGGTGCAAGCTCTAAGATTGTCACATTTGTAATAATGGAAGAGATACATATTTATAATGGCCAAAATCCACCAAATCCATAACAAATCCAAAATCATATCTCCTTAATTATTAGAATAAAATATATTATTATAATCTTATAATATCTCTCGAATATTATAAATATCTTATAATATCCTTTTATATTTTTATATGATCTCCAAATTAATATAGAATATTCTAACATTAATAAATGGATAAATGAACCGAACCGATCAAATATGATATTTTCCGACTTTCTGATTTTTAATAATCTCGAAATATATTTTCTTTTCTTCATCAACAAAGGTTTTAAGATATATTTCCAACAGAAGAAAAAGAAGAAGAACAACAACAACAAAAAAGAAGAAAAACAAATATGATTTATGTTTAAAAAATATTACAATCTAATAAAAATTATTTTTAATTTGTAAAATATTATTAAGTTTACGGGGACTGATATGCAGTAATTAGTTTTTTTAAAAATAATTCCACCGTAAAGTTACTACACTATAAAACTGATGTAGCTTAGGATTTGGGATATATATATATATATATATATATATAAAAGATATATCCTAATTGCTATCCATGTCTTATAAAATGAGAAAGACTTACCTAGACACAAATTTGGGCACACATCCATAAAAAAAAAACAGAATAAAATAGTAAAATGTTATACATTATTAACATATTTAAATGATATATAATATTGAAGTGAGTGTGTCGAAGTGATTACTTGTCGGGGTTGTGACCAAATAAGTATTACTGCTTATAAAATAGTTTAAATCATATTCATATTACAGTATCACATATTTCAACTTGTTAAGCTCTAAAGTTATGAGATTCAAATCTACTCTTTTCTTCTTCCTTTTCACAATCCATGGAGCAGTTTCAACTCCTCCGGCAGATCCAATTAAGTGTTCATCAAACAACACAAACTGCACCATCACCAACGCCATCGGGGCATTCCCCGACCGAACCATCTGCAAAGCCTCCGAGGCTAAGTATCCAACCTCAGAGGCTGAGCTCATATCAATAGTCGCGTCAGCTTCAAAAAACAACCAAAACATGAAAGTTGCAACGCGATTCTCTCACAGCATACCAAAGTTAGTTTGTCCTGACAATAATGGAATTCTAATAAGCACAAAATATCTCAACCGTGTATTAAAAATCGATCGAGAGTCGAGGATAATAAAAGTTGAGAGTGGCATTACGTTGAGAGAGATCATTAGTGAAGCTGCAAGATTTGAAATGGCTTTACCATATACACCATATTGGTGGGGTATCACTATTGGGGGCTTAATTAGTACTGGTGCTCATGGAAGTACATTGTGGAGTAAAGGAAGTGCTGTTCATGATTATGTTACAAATATCAGAATTGTTAGTCCTTCAGGAGCTGAAGATGGATTTGTTAAAGTTCGAAATCTTGATGAATCTCACCAAGATCTTAACGCTGCAAGAGTTTCTCTTGGAGTTCTTGGAGTTATTTCTCAGGTATGTATGCACTTTTTGTTACCTATTTATTTTAGGTAAATTCTTTAGTACCAGTTGAATATGATACCTTTAATATTAATTGTGTTAAAATTCTTTACTACATTATATATACAGGTTTAACTCTACTTTTGGTCCCCTATAATGAATAAATAACATAGTTAAATATTTTCTGAAAAAATGTAGATTACCCTAAAAGAAACTTATAATGAAAGTAATGAAATATCAATTAGTCATTAGAGTGTTTGGAGGTCAAACACTTGAAACTTAAGTTTTAATTATAAAGAAATATGTTAATCAAATTTAATTAATTAATAGAAAATTTATTAATAGGTGGATAGGGTAATTTAATCGATATGTATTAGTTGAATTAAATGGATATAAACAGTTAACTTAGAGTTCAATCATTATCAAAACCATTTATTTATAATGTAAATACATTATTTATATCTATAACAATTAAATCCAAATATTTATTTAATAAGTATCTCAACTCATTTATTTAATATGTTAAAAAAATAATTATACTCAAGCGTGCACGTTGTGCCAACTCAAAGTCAAACAAAACTACATGTGAAATTAATGTATCTAAGTAAGTTTTTTATTAAAACTTCAAATCTTATCTTTGAGAAAATCTTGTTTATAGGATTTGATTTTAGCGATTTAGTAATAATATTTTATTTGCTACCATCATGATATTTGACTTTTCTATTCTCACTCATTATTTTACAGGTTACCCTACAATTAGAACCACTCTTCAAACGATCACTTACATATTTGACAAAAAATGATTCTGATTTAGGTGATGAATTAATTACTTTTGGAAGAAAACACGAATTTGCAGATGTATCATGGTATCCAAGTCAGAAAAAAGTTGTTTATAGAATTGATGATCGTGTCCCTTTAAATACATCTGGAAATGGTTTATATGATTTCACAGGATTTCGTTCAACACTTTCACTTGCATTAAAAGTTGTTAGAGCAACAGGTTACTTAACTTAATTTAATTTCATTGTATTTCTTGAAGTTAAACATGTTGTGTTTAAATTTATTTATTTTCTTTATGATAGAGGAATTTCAAGAAACTATAAGTGATACTAATGGGAAGTGCATTACTGCCAAGTTGATTTCTGCAACACTTGCTACCTCTGGTTATGGATTGACTAATAATGGTAATTTTTAGTTTTTTTTATAAAATATTTGGTATAAATCACTAACCCGTAGAATAAATTTATAATTTTTTTTTGTGATATATTTTTTATTATAAAAGTCAACTATATTTGTTTAACCACGTGAACATCATATAATTTAAGATAGATAAAAATAATAGGTTTAGATTTTGATATAAGAAAGTTATGATTTGTAGGAATTTTTCTTGGATATCCTATTGTTGGATTACACAATCGAATGCAATCATCAGGAACATGTTTAGATAGTTTGACTGATCAAATGATCACAGCATGTCCATGGGACTCAAGAATCAAGGGAGAATTCCATCACGAAACAACATTTAGTATTTCCTTATCTGTTGTTAAAAATTTCATTGAAGATGTTCAAAAGCTTGTTGAGTTGGAGCCAAAGGCACTATGTGGTTTAGAATTATACAATGGAATCCTTATGAGATATGTTACAGCATCAAGTGCATACTTGGGAAAAATCAAGATGCTATAGATTTTGACATAACATATTATCGCAGCAAAGATCCGTTAGCTCCTAGGCTTTTCGAAGACATAATTGAAGAGATTGAACAAATTGGATTGTTTAAATATGGAGGATTGCCCCATTGGGGGAAAAACAGAAACTTAGGATTTGTGGGAGCTATCAACAAGTATAACAAAACAGATAAATTTTTGAAGGTTAAAGAGGAATATGACTCTCGAGGACTTTTCTCTAGTGAGTGGACAAACCAAATTCTTGGACTTAAAGAAGGGGTGACAATGTTGAAAGATGGTTGTGCATTGGAAGGGTTGTGTATATGCTCCAAGGATAGTCATTGTGCTCCTAAAAAGAATTACTTATGCAGATCAGGTAAAGTTTTCAAGGAAGCAAGGGTTTGTAGGCATGTTGTTAAAACCAAAGAAGAAAATGATATGAAAGCCGAGTTCTGATAGAGTGATATATTGATGCATAAGTTATTTAGTGTGTTACATTTAATAATGTACGTTATGATTTTTGTTGCAAAAAACAATAGTCCTTTGTTGTAAAATCAAGGATTTGTGTTTCCTTTTCTGACAAAAAGTTGTTTTCAATGTAATGTAATTTACCATGTTGTAATTTGTTTTTGCGATATTAAGTTTCTTGTTTAATATTTATTTGTGGACTATTAATTTTATTTTAGTTTTGCTTAATTATTTATAATTAATATGTTGTAATGAATTATCTAATTATAAATGACATGTACTATCACTTGAATGTTTGAAAATATACTACGCTTTGTAGCATCATTAATTAACTCAACTAGTATACATTGTGCAACACACTAGCTTTTCTTTCTGTATATTACTATCTTTTATAAAACAATAAGAGTTAATAGGTCTTTTCCTTCTTGTCATTTGTGCGAAATTTGAAAAACTCCTTTTAAAAAGTTTGATTTCATCCTTAATATATTAAGATTTTATGATTTTAGACTTCTCCATACCCAGTTAATAGAATATATATTATTTTAATTTTTTTAATGATAAGTAATAGAATATATATTATTTTAATTTTTTTAATGATAAGTAAATTAAAAGCCATGTGACATTTGTGTCACAGTTAAATATGTTTTTTTACCACATCTCCATAATTGAACCTTCAATAATTCATACTAACACTTTAACCTAATTTATTTACCGTGTCTTCTTCTTCCACTAATCCTAATTGAGATATCGTATTTCATAATAATCTCCTCACATTTTCATCAATTTATTGTATCTCACATCTCGCCTCAATCTTCTTCATTTGGTATTGTGTTCATCTACTCACACCTATCATCATCTTCATCGTTGCATTCGATTTGAATGCAAGTAGAACGATAGCAAACTCGAACTCAAGCATGATTTCAAATGGAAGAGTCACTCCTAAATGTGGACACGATCTTTCCACTAGTAGAAAAAATGTTTGTCAAGTCCGGTCCGAACCGACCTAAGAATTACCGACATAAAGTTTTGACTTCTTAAGTCTATTTTGACTTGACTTAAGAAATGTTTATTAGATCGGTCAAATAGCTACCGACTTAATAATACTAGGCTTTAAGAAAATTATTCTATAGATAAAAATTATTTTATGACATGTATATTTTAACGCTAAGATTAACTAAATATATCATATAACATGTAGCCCTCCCTAACCGAGGCTATAACTAAACCAATAATATTTTAATTTTAATGGAATGTAGTGTCGGCCACGAGAAACACTAAGATGCATTAAATAAATAAACAAATAAAATTAAACTATTTTAATCTCTTAGCATCGATACACCGTGTCTATATGAACAAATTAAAATAATTCAAAGAAATAGAGTTACGCTTGTTAAGCCGTGTCTAATTGATAAAGAGAAAATATTTTTAAAAACAAAACAATAAAAGCTTTTAGCCGATTTAGCGGACGTTAATTAGCGCCGATGTCGGTGGTCGACGCTAAGTCTGCAGCTAAAATACGCTTTTTAGTATTGATAAGAAGATATTTTTTACCGGTGCTCCATGAAGATGTTTGTTTCAAAATTCGAGCAAACCCAAGAAAAAAAACGGAAGTGCAAGTATGGGGGTTAGATATCTTATATTTTTTCTCATTGATTTATAGCTATCATTATGTACTTTGTAGTGAATAGAGTATCACATGTGCGTAAAGATGAGGACTATGAGTTGTTTCATCGTGATGATGAGTATTTTACGTAAGATTAAATAAAAGAACATTTAAAAGATGAAGAACATTCCTGTAAGTGCAACATGATGTTAGAGCATATACACATTTTGGCAAGGAGATGAAGATCCAAGAAAAGTATTGACCACATTAGTTATTATGCGTTGTTGCTTTTATTTTGTTCTAGGTTTAGGTACAATGTAATTGTATTAAGAAATTAAAATTTATGTGTAATTCAACAATGGTTCAACTTGAATGCAACATTATGTAATGTTTGACAATATTTGTGGAATGTATGAATTATGGTTCAGTTTGAATGCAATATTATGTTATGTTATGTTTGACAATATTTGTTATGTTTTGACAATGCACATTGTAACCAATTTGACAGTATATTTTGGTGCAACTTGTGACCAATTTGAATGCAACATTATGTTATGGTTCAATTTGATAGTATATTTTGGTGCAACTTGAAACCAATTTGACATTGCACATTGTATCAAATTAGTTATGTTTCAATTTGTAACTTTGTAAATTGTAGCATTGGTGCAAATTATAACAAATTTGATAGTGGTTTAAAATTAGTTCAATTTAACCGTGGTTCAACATTAGTTCAATTTAATGTTGGTTCAACATTGGGAAAATTGTAACTTGAAAATTGTAACAACTATATTGATAGGCAATATAAGGGACAACAATACATAGACATAACATGCCATAACATACCATAATAGTACATAGACATTGACATAAATTAGAGACCATGGATTTAGTGAAGGCCAAATTATGAAGATGTTGTAAGAAAACATATTTAATTGTGACACAATTGCCACCGCACCACTAGAAAATGGTTTTTAGCTATCGTTGCACGCTAAAGGTAAAAAATAGACGCTAATATGAGTTTAGCGTCGAATTAGAGTAAGTGTCGAGCCTTGGATAAAATAATCGGCTAATGTGTCACTAAAAGAGCTAAGGCTAGTTAGCCTTGACTAAACTTAGGCTAGGTGGACGCTAAAGGGCCAACGCTACACCTTTACAAAAATACATAAAAGTCCACGATATGTTAGTGTCGGTCGAGACTATGCTAAAGTATGTTAATAAAAGTTAACAATTTCTTTTAGCATAGGCCGAGTCTAAGCTAAAGTCAATAAATAGTCAATAATTTATATAACATCGATCGACCAACTCTATAGTCAACCCGAAAAAGTAAACAATTTCTATTAGCATCGGCTAAGCCTACGCTAAAGTCAACCAACAAAATCCATTGAAACATTAGTCGCCACGCCAAATTTTATAAGGAACTCATAATAGTATACAAGTTGATAAATATATTAATTTACAAGCCTCTAAAAATAGAGAAGCATAAAATATCTCTTCCCTTTGTACCCACAATAAGGAAACATGCACCCATGGATGCTACAAGTCCAAGGCAAACTGTTGACACATCACCTTGCATGAATTGCAGCATCATAAAATCCCATGCGGCATGGAATGATAAACAAAATAACAACAATTAGCAGAGAAGAATGAATCATTTCTACAACATCAGTTATACTTTCAAATAGAATATACCACACTCGCCGAAAGCATTTATACATAATAGAAGTCATACCTTGGATCATGATCGTTAGGAAGTTTCACAATATTAGCAAGTCTAACTTTACTCAATTCGATGGCATATTCAAAATACTTTTCAAGTAATTTATCATTATGAATTTCATCTTTTCCTTCTTTCACTTTTGGGGTTACAACTGTGGCTTTTTAGTATATTGAAGGGATCTAATGATCAATACCTAACAAGAAAATCATATTTATATGCTAGGTATGCTTGTAAAGAATATATATCTTCATCAATTAAATTTATAGCTCACAAAAAATCGATCATTGTAGAGAACAAACATTATTATATGCCAAAAATCACTTTAAAAAATTGGTTGAGCATTTAGAGTAACAAAGGTATTAATCAAATAACTATATTAGAATTACTTAGCCAGAGCCCATATATTTATATGACATTAGTACAACATGATTCACCTAAATACACTAACAAGAAAACATGATTCATCTAAATACACTAACAAGAAATAAATATATTTTACATAGACGGCGTGTCAAGATGGACGTGTCAAGAGAAATTGACCATTTCTCATTAATAAAATATTTTGAAAAGCAATGATAATAATTAGCAAAAAGATATATGTAATTGTAATAAAAAGTCCAATTCAATACATCTTCTTCATATTTTGTGACTTTTCAACCCTAATCTCACAACTTTATCTCACCTCCCGCTTTGACAACTTCATCATCTTCTTTAATTCTTCTATTTTTGTTACTTCATCTTCCTCGACAACTTTATCCGATGAAAATGTCAAAAAAGAAAGGAAAATCAGAGCCGCTCCGCCAGGGAAAAGCCCACAACGCTACTCCGATCTAGCGTGATAGCGCTTCAACTCATCTCCGCCATCGCACTGCATTCGCACGGTAGGAACCACCATGCTACAGTAGCTGCGATAGCGCCACTATGGGCGCTATTAATAACTCTAACAAAAATAACTACAATTAGCAGCAGAAGACTAACGATTTCGATTCATTAAAACGTGTTCCTTTCTAATACTCACTAATTCAATAAATTGAGTTCCTTAAAGATATAATTATTCGAAAGCTAACATGGGATTCCACTTTTCGAAATACGAGTTGGCTTGTCAATCTCAAAGATAATCACAATACTTGAATTATTGAAGTACTATATTCAATTCTTGAATTACTTATCTAATATATTCAAACCTAAAATCACAATCAATGAACATTGTTGTGATACACTATTATAGATTTATGAGACGATGACAAAAATTACCAATAATTTGTGATAGATAAAAGCTCTGGCTCCCAATAAAGAATCTCAATACATCGATCCTTCCTTTCCGCCAAACTAAAACTAATTCCAGAACCAAAAATTACAAAATACGAAAGATTAAACACATTTCAGATCAAAATAAAAAAAAAAGAATATAATGAAATTAATAATACCAAATCACCTTTCAGAGGTTTTTCCTGGAAGGAAGTGAAATTTGTGGTTGAAGAAGAATCGTCGATTGTATTGGGAAGATAAAAAGTTTCGAGTGAAATTCCGATCTATGGTTGGTTCTTGATTTTTAAACAACAAATGTTGTACTAAAAAGGGCTTTGTAAGGGAATCTTCAAATCAACAAGATATTAAATGAAACATTTCTTTAATTGGAATTAGGGATTCAAGGATTTTGATGAAAGAATTAGGATTTACAAATTAGGGATTTGGGAATTTCGGATTTCGTGATTTCTTCAACAAGATATTTACATATTTTAGAGAGAAAAGAGATTTCAGATTTTGGGAATTTTGAATTATTGGATTATGGGGGAGAGAAATAGATCAGAGTTTGTGAAATGAATAATGAGTGAAATGAGGGAAAGAGTGAAAATAATATGGAGGGAAAAAGGGAAAGTGTGAAATAAAGGAAACAAAACATGAGAGGAAAGTGAAAATTAAAAAAAAGTTATTATATAGTCAAGAGGCCGACTCTAAATCGTTAGCCAGTTTTATATAAAAAAATTAATATTTTATTTAATAGAGTCGGACAAGCGTACTCTAAAGTAATAAATAGTAATAAATTTTTTTTAAAATAGTAGATCCGGTTAGACCGACTTTAAATAATTTAATTAAACATTATATGAAAATAATATACTAAGTAGAGTCGGCTAGGCCAACGCTAAAAAAAATTATTAATTAAAAATAATGTAACTAAATAGAGTCGGTTAGTGTAGGTGAGATTGACACTATTAGCATCGATGTCGGGGCCGACTTTAATATCAAGGCTAAAAAGACATTTTTAGTTGGCTTTTAATTTAGTTATCATTTAAAAATATAAATATAATACATATTCAAATTGACAAAATATGGAGGAGGTCTAAATTGTGGAATCTTAATATCTTTAGGATGGAATCTAATTTTTTTTACGTAGGATTTTTCAAATTTCACCAAAATACCAATCAGAAAAACAAGAATCAAAGTTTCTTTTATCAAATAAAATTACTTTCAATGTAAAGAAATGTGTCATGTTGTAGTTTGTTTTATATGATATTTTATATTTAATATTTGATTCTTGGTCGAATGAGAAATATAAAATGTTGGTGGAACGAATCATTTTGGTGTCGTGAGAGCTTTAGGTGCGATGAAGGAGAATGAATATGCAAAATTAACACTCAAACGTCAAGTCTAGAAAGTCATAGAGATGTACTTTTGAGAATAGAGAGAGAGAGAGAGAGAGAGAGAGAGAGAGAGAGAGAGAGAGAGAGAGAGAGATTACCTAAAATTGGTGTGTGTATGACTTATATATGGTCGATAGATGTGTCGTGGTGGGGAAATTGACATTAAGCTATTGATTAATTTAATTCAAAAAGCAAGAGTCGCCACCAAACTTTATTGTTTCCAAAGAAAAAGGAAAATGTCGAAAAAAACCTTACAACAAGTTTCAAAAAAAAAGATTTAGGCACGGGGTTGATATGCAATGAGGAGGTATTAGCAACCATCACATCTATGGTACTCAAAAAAAATACTTACATTTGCTTATAAAAGTGCTTTTGTTTGTTGTTTGATTTTAGGTGAAAAAGTCATTTTGTCGTATTCAAGTGGAAAACTCAACTTACTACCCACAAGTACGAGGATATGAGCATTTGCATCATCTTGATAGAAGGTTATCACCAACGGTGGTACATGTGTATGTGGATGAGAGAACTTTCATATGAGGGGGAGCAAAAGAAAAGATTGAACACTATATAAGTGGGAGAACACATACACCTATCACCTTAAGGGTTTAGGTGGATATGTGATATTTTCTCAAAGGTGTGTCCCTAGTAAATGCTTCCTTCTGAATTTCCCTAACAAAGGGTATCATGAGCCTTTGGTCTAGAAAGGGACCGACTTAGTATTGATCGCTGTAAGGTGTCAATGGTGGTACAAGTGGAAGAGTATTGTGGACTCACACTTGAGGAGGGTATTGAATAATATATCAAATGTGAGTAAGTGAGGAAATAATCCCACATTGGATAGAAATGTAGACTTAAGATATATAAGTGAGAAAATTCAACAACTACAACCTTAAAGTTTTAGGTGGACAAATATATCTTTCACAAAGGTGTTTATTCATTAATTTTATGTCAATACTCCTACTATTGATTCCCAACACAAAGAAGGAAAAAATAAAACACAAACTATTTTTTCCAGCGAATACATGTTCAACTCTGTTACTTGAACATGATAATGTTAATATATAAAATAACACTCATGACTTATAAAACAACCTTATCAGAAATATATAGTTTTAAATGTCCTAATTACTATCCATGTCTTATGGAAATGACCTCGAACTATTTAAGCCAAATTTTTTACTTGTACATTTTTTAACATTCAAAGTATAATCAGATTACTTTCCCTCGATAAGTATCACATAAGAAATCTTAGGGATACACAATTAATGTAATCTCACCGACTTACTTGATTACCTGTTAGAGATAAACAAATAACAATGTTAACTAGTCAAATGTCACCACAATCAACAACATCTAAATTAATGCACCACGTTCTTACTGCTTATGATCCATTTTATGTTACAACATTATCCGAAAGATTAAGATCAAAGCACATGAGTAATAAATCCAGTAAAACCAATATCATAACAGTGATCTTATTTTGAAATAACAAATCCAGTAAAACCAATATCATAACAGTGATCTTATTTTGAAATAACAAGGTTTTGTTTGAAAGTTTGAAGAAGGGAAGAAAAAACTTACAAAATGAATTTTAAAAATATAGATAAATATTTAATATTTTTGATAGAATAATTTTTATAGAAGGATAAAAGAGTGTTTTTATTACTATATTTTTAATTTTCATAATATTATAATAACGTAAAATATATTTAAAAATTTACATAAGTTCTCTAAAGTCTTCGCTCAATACAAATTTTGAGTTCTTCTAAAATATGGAAATTTTGTATTTAATAAAACAAACCTTCAAAATTCTATCCACCTAAATCCTCTATTTTTCATCTAATTCTTCCATTTTTCAAAGTCTTTCTCTCAAAATTTTCGAACAAAGCTTAAGGTATTGTGTTAGCATATGTTAATGCAGAAGGAAATCAAATCTCTTTCATGAAGTGTTTAGAACTCAACTTGTAACGTTCGATCATTACAATCTCACCTCCTTTTCCACAGTAATGCTGGAACAAAAAACATAATAACACACACTTTGATAATGAAGAGAGAAAAGATAATATGATTGAACAAAATAGTCACTTTATTAAACCCTTCAAAGGGGTATATATAAAACATTGCACACAAGACTCAACTAACCTGCTTAACGGAAAAACAAAAACATCACATGTGTATTCGAATGCCACTTACTTGGATTACAAGTTTACAACATACATGCTTAATTCAAGTTCTCTAATGTCTCCAAGCTCATTAGTTTCTTCAATCTCTTGCATGTCTAAATTGTTACGCCTTTGGCTAGCAGGTCAACAACTTGGTTTTAATTATTCCAATGTTCCAACTTCAATCTTCCTACACTTACCTTCTCCATGAAAAATAGCATTTTTGGCCAGGTTTATTCCAGACATATTGTCAATCTTTAATGTCACTTGATCACACTTCTCGTTACACAGTTCTTGTATCAGGTTTATCAACCATACAACCTCTATGACTCCCCTTAAACAATAGAACATAAAAAATGAGAATGAAATATGATATTGTGAAATTAGTAGACTTAAAGTTTGAAAAATCTATGTGACAATTTTTTATGGGTCAACCATGGTGTCATACCCTAATTTTTATCCCTAAGATTCCACCTATCATATCATTTACATTTAACCAAAGATCACAAGTGTGGCATCCTCCTAACCTTTACCCATTTGGTTTAGCCTTTGTGGGAGATCACCAAGCACCCTTTGTGTTTCTTTTTGCATCTATGCTTGTTCATATTTTAACTTTTCTAACCTTATTCAAATTACAAAAATATGTGTTGCTTTCTTTTCTCATCGTAAAATAGGGACTTGCAATCAAAGGATCAAGCTTAGTTTCTAAACTAGGTTTTGGTTTCAAGGTCAAAGTTTTGGTCAACAAATGACCCACAATAGATTTTAATTCAAAGTATGACCTAAATGTTGATATCATTCACTAGATCAAGAAATATGCTCTTGATGCCAAATGTTCTAATAAGAAACACAATAACTGATAAGAGGTGAAATTGGATATTTTAACTAGTAATATAATTATGTTAGTTGTTATTTTATTTTTAATGTTGTTGAATTGAACTTTTACTAGTATTTGGGCCTTTAAGTTTATTATCCACTAGAAGTATTATATATTGTAGTTTCATTGAGACATAAGACATAAATCAAATGAAAAAGTCTTTTATCTTCTTTTATTTTATTTAGTCATTATATTTCCAAGTTTTCTTAAGTTTCTTAGGGTTCTTAATTAAAATCCTATCGTTGGTGCTTTCACTTTTGACCTCAATCCTTGCATCGCTTCAACAATCAAATTATCCCGCACCTGTACGTCATCTACCTGAATCTCATGAGACGGATCAGGAATGTATTTCCTCAACTGAGATACATGGAAGACATCATGCAAATTCGCAAGTGACAGTGGTAAAGCAATCTGATAAGCAACTTTCCCAACTCTTTTGGTAATTTGAAATGGACCAATAAAGCGAGTCAACTTCCTTGACTTTAAGGCTCGACCAATACCAGTCATCGGAGTAACTCGCATAAACACATGATCTCCTTCACTAAACTCAATATCCTTCCTCCTCTTATCATGATAACTCTTCTGACGACTCTGAGAAGTTCTCATTTTATCCTGAATCATCTTGATCTTTTCTGATGTCTGTTGGACAATCTCCGGTCCAATCACAGCACTTTCTCCAGATTCGTACCAACACAGCGGTGTTCGACACCTCCTACCATACAATACTTCAAACGGAGCCATACCAATACTCGAATGAAAACTATTGTTGTAGGTAAACTCAATCAATGGTAGATAGCTATCCCAAGCTCCACCTTTCTCCAACACACAAGCCCTCAACAAATCTTCCAACGACTGAATCGTTCTCTCCGTCTGACCATCTGTCTGTGGATGATAAGCAGAACTCAATCGCAACTTAGTACCTAAAGCTTCTTGCAATCCCATCCAGAACTTAGATGTAAACCTCGGATCTCTATCCGACACAATACTAGAAGGAATACCATGCAAACTCACAATCTTCTCAACATACAATTCTGCCAACTTCTCCATTGGATAATCCATTCTTATCGGAATAAAGTGAGCAGACTTTGTCAACCAATCGACAATAACCCAAATAGAATCACAATTCTTCCCTATCCTAGGCAAACCAGATACAAAATCCATAGAAATGCCATCCCATTTCCACTCTGGTACAAACAACGGTTCCATTAATCCTGGCGGTTTCTGATGTTCGACCTTTGATTTCTGACAAACCAAACACGCATACACAAATTCAATTTCCTTTTCATTCCAGCCACCAAAACAACCTCTTCAAATCATGATACATTTTAGTAACACCGGGGTGAATACTCAACGCACTACGATGTCCTTCTTCCAAAATATTCTTTCTGATCTCGGCAACATCCGGAACACACACCCTATCACCAAACCTCATGACACCATTCTCGTCAATTCGGAACTCGCCTCCTTGACCTTGGTTAATCAATGTCAACTTATCCACTAAACCAACATCAGATTTCTATCCATTTTGAATTTCTTCCAGAATACCACTGGTCAGCTTCAACATGCCCAATTTCACACTATTCAGAGTAGTTTCACATACCAAACTCAAATCTCTGAATTGTTCAACTAAATCTAATTCACGAACCATCAACATTGACATATGCAAGGACTTCCTGCTCAATGCATCTGCAACAACGTTTGCCTTACCAGGATGGTAATTCAAACCGAAATCATAATCCTTGAGAAATTCTAACCACCTTCTCTGCCTCATGTTCAACTCTTTCTGATCAAAGAGATACTTCAGGCTCTTATGATCACTGAATACCTCAAATCGAGAACCATACAGATAATGCCTCCACAATTTCAAAACAAACACAACAGCTGCCAACTCTAAATCATGAGTCGGATAATTCCTTTCATGAATCTTCAACTGTCTTGAAGCATAAGCCACTACTTGCCTATCTTGCATCAAAACACCACCTAAACCCATCAATGACGCATCACAATACACCACAAAAGATTCTGCCGGATTCGGCAAAATTAGAATCGAGCACTAGTCAACCTCTTCTTCAACTCTTGGAATCCCTTCTCACATTGTAATCCCAAATGAACACTTGCCCTTTTCTCGTCACTTAGTCAGCGGTAAAGCTAACGAAAATCCTCAATAAATTTTCGTAGTAACGCAAGACCAATAAAACTACGGTTCGGAAGCATTCTTGGCCCTTCGAGATACCGCTTCAACCTTCGTAGGATCAACAACAATGCCATCCTTGGAAATCACATGACCAAGAAAGCTTACTTCACTTAACCAGAATTCACATTTGGACAACTTCGCATAAAGCTTCTCTTTCAATAATTCCAACACAACTCTGAGATGCTCTGCATGCTCTTCATCACTTTTCGAATAGATTAAAATATCATCAATGAACACCACCACAAACTTATCAAGATACAGATGAAATATCTTGTTCATATACTCCATGAAAACACCAGGTGCATTAGTAACTCCAAACGGCATAACAGAATACTCATAGTGTCCATACCTCGTTCTAAATGCAGTTTTCTGAATATCTTCAGCCTTCACACCAATATGATGATATCCAGACCTCAAATAAATCTTACTAAATACACAAGCTCCAACCAACTGATCCATCAAATCATCAATCCTCGGCAATGGATACCGATTCTTGATTGTCACTTTATTCAACTGCCTGTAATCAACACACAGTCTCATTGTACCTTCATTCTTCTTAACCAACAACACCAGAGCACCCCACGGCAAAAGACTAGGACGAATAAACTCCTTCTCGAGCAATTCTTCCAACTATTTCTTCAACTCAGATAGTTCAGATGCCGACATGCGATAAGGCGCCATCAACACCGGACTAGTTCCAGGAATTAAATTTATAGCAAACTCCACTTCTCTTTCAAGTGGTAGCTCACTAACATCTTTAAAATACTTGGAAATTCATTCACGGTAGTTCATCACTCTTAACTTTTCCTTTTACCTCCGTCGAAGAATACAACATAAATACTACAAGACCATCTTTAACGGTGAATTCATGCTTAACCGACATAGTCACATCTTCAACTTTAGCTTCTTGAAATATGACCGTCTTCTCAAAACAATTGATATGAACCTTGTTGAATACCAACCAGTTCATTCCAAGGATAATATCAAGTTGTTCTAAAGGTAGGCACACTAAATCCATACCGAAACCCCTACCAAAAATGACAATAGGACAATTCCTACAAACATATGAAGTAGTCACTGAACCCGACGCAGGAGTGTCAATAACCATACTTCCATCCATATTAGAAATTTCCAATTTCAGTCTTTTAGCACAATCCAAAGCAATAAAAGAATGTGTCGCTCCAGTATCAATAATCTCAATTAAAGGTATGCCATTAATAAAACATGTACCTTTAATCAACCGATCATCTGGCTTAGTCTCGGATCCTGACAAAGCGAACACTTTTCCACCAGCTTGTTCTTTTCTTGGCTTAGTACATTGCGGACGAGTATGACCCTCTTCACCACAGTTGTAACAAGTTATCTTTCTGGCTCTACACTCAGCAGCTACATGACCAAATCTCCCACAGTTGTTGCACTTCTTTGCATCATTCTTGCACTCATTAGCTCTATGCCCCATTTCACCACATCTGTAACACTTAATGGAAGAACCAGAGTCTCCCCCACTAGGCTTCCTCCAACCACTAGATTTCTGATTATTTCTATCATAGGGCTTACCACGATCCATCTGTTTCTTCCCCTTACGATCAACATATCCCTGAGCATTTGACTTAGTACCAGCAAGATCCTCTTCTAGAATCCTACTACAGTCCACTAAATCAGAAAACCTCCTAATACGCTGATACCTGATACCCTACTTGATCTCATCACGAAGACCATTCTCATACTTGATACATTTGGAAAATTCTCCATCTGCATCATTAGTGTAATGAGCATAATAATTTGTCAATTCAGTAAACTTTGAAGCATACTCACTCACAGACTTGTTGCCTTGCTTGAGCTCCAGAAACTCAATCTCTTTCTTGCCCCGAATATCTTCAGGAAAGTACCTCCTCAGAAAAGCTCTCCTGAACACAGCCCAGGTCAATGCAATGCCATCTTCTTCCATTTTAGTTCTGGTAGCAACCCACCAGTCATCAGCTTTCTCTGCCAGCATGTGAGTACCATACCTCACCTTCAGCTCTCCAGCACAATCAATCACTCTGAAGATCCTCTCGATCTCCTTCAACCACTTCTGAGCACCTTCGGGATCATGCGTGCCCTTGAACAATGGAGAATTATTCCTCTGAAAATTCCCCAATTGTCATCGGCACCAATACCGACTCCTCACGATTCCTCCGAGCACTCCATAACATTCCCAAAGCTTGACAATAGCGATCGTCTCTTCCGTTACCTCTTCCACCATTATTAAACATTACAAAACAATCTCATCGGCACACTAGTTTCGACAGTGTTATCTTTCACTAGTCGTATACAAAAGGGATAACGACACTAAGACACAACCGACTATGCTCTGATACCACTATTGTAAGACCCCTTCTATATAACCTGCGAATGCATTAATTAAATTGATATCGACTAGATTTAATTAGAGTAACATGAAAAGGATGTCACAATTAAAGATAAAAATACAAAAGTCTCAACCTCAAAGCGGTAATCATGCTCAACAAGGAATAATTAAAATAGATTATTCAAAATAACTTCATGTTCTACACAGTGGAAAATATCTCAAACCGGAATAACTTCAATTCATAAGTATTCCCAACATGAATTAAAACAATGGAGTATTAAATAAAACTCATCAAATAAGAGTTTCCCCCAGTGTTACAACTATCAGAGCATGACACTGACACATATGGATAAAACACGACACAGCTCTATAAGCCATCCTCACCCGATTAATGCTAACTTTAATCAAATCATTAAAGTAAGGGTGAGATTTCTATCCAATATAAAATGCATTATCGTTCTTTAAATACAAGAATAAATCAATATATTAGTCCACTGTCATTAACATAATCATAGTTCACCACAATTGCATTCCACACAATGATTATGAAAATATAACAATCAATGGAAATTGCAACACTGGAAACCATCCTAGCATGTTACAATCCCATATGCAATGCAGACTCTATGCATGTGGTACCAAACTTAAATCAAATTTACCTTTGTTCCATTTCATTCGGAAAATTTTAATCCATGATTCGCCCATAACCACGGGTCAAGAATCTAGCCTCACTACCTCGTGCCTTTGGTAAGTCTATTGGCTCTGCAAGTTCAATTCCACACAATGGGAATGAACCATAAACAATGCTTATGCATGCACCATAAAGCATGCAACATCAAGTCGACGGAATATGATCACAACATAATTCCAAGTAATGCCAAAAACAATATATCACATGATCACATCTCAATCATAATGGATAGCAGGCACAACACATAAGTATCAGTTCTCATTCACTAAGGCGAAACGATTCACAACCAATTCTACACCATTCTCAAAATACCAAAATTTACAAAAATCGGGAATTCGACTATTATTTTTTTTAAAAAATAATTTTCATAAAATAATAATTTTCTTATTTTATAAGATAGTATCTTTAATTTAAGAAATACTGCCGAAAACGGCACTCAAATCGGAGCTACGGTTTGGAAAATATGAATTTTTGAAGTTTTAAACATTTTGGAATTCAACACAGTGGTAACCGGTTCCTCCATGGGAGAACCCGGTTCCCACAATTTGAAAATAACACGCTCCTGGAATTTTGTATGGGGAACCCGGTTCCTCCATACTGGGAACCGGTTCCCACGTTGAAAAAGTCCCAATTTTTGCAAATTTGAACTGGGAACCCGGTTCCTCCCGAGTAACCGGTTCCCACGACCTGCAGAATCAAAAACTGCTATTTTTGACAGCAACTTGTGTCCCAATTCATTCTCAATCATTCCCATATGAATTATAGCATTAGAAACACCAAAATGCAGCCATTATACCTCAATACAACATCATACATCATAATTTCATCATTCCCATTAATTATTTATTCCATTAATGGTTCCAATTCCTATAATCCGACACAATTAGGGATAATCCTACAAACCTAGAATTATCTAATTCAAGTTTCCTAACATACCCAATTATTCTATTGTATCCCAAAACCCATAAGGCATATTAACTGAATGAAATCACCCCTTACCTCGCGATGATCCTTCGAATTCTGACGTTTGGCTTTTCTCTCTTCTCTTTCTTCTCCAATTTCACGATAATGACCTTTCCAAATAACCTTCTTTTTATTTTCCTTTTTATCCTTCTTTTTATATTCCTTTTATTATTTTCCAAATAATAGTAATAAATTAGTTATTATTTAGTAGAACCTTTTGCTCCACTCACCTCCAACTCAACCTTACACCCCCGGTCTTCCTTTTAATTCCACAATTAATTAATCCATTTAATCCAAAATATTATTAATTAAGCCTTTAATTATTTTAATAATTAAATTCCTAATTATTTAACACTTGAATTAGTTTGGGGTGTCACATATATAACACAAGCAAAACTACCTAATTTGTATGGAACCCAATGGCCATTGTTTGCACTGGAGTCAGATTCATAATTGAAGCCTTGTTCTATTTCACCACTGTCTTTGAAGACATCCTATTTTAGCTTTTATAACATTGACGACGATTTTATGTGGCTTCTGACAGGTACAATATGATCCAGCACGGAGATGAAAGCTTTGATCCCTAACATCGAACAATATAACCTAGAACCATCTAAACCTTCACTCATATCCACAAATATTTTGCCAATAGAAGATGAGGAGAAAGTGCTAGATCTGGAATCGATGAAATATATAGATGAAACTTCTTTTCATCAAGATTTTGTTATCGAACAATTTCTTACAATTGATGGTGACCTAAGAGTTGTGAAGATTTCCCCACTGTTAAGCACAAAGAAATTCATTTGTATTTCTCCAAAGCATCTCCATCTTGTGGTGAAATCACATTTTATGTATTTGTAAAAATTCCTATGGCCAAACATTTTTATACCTGCTTGGATTTTCATGACGTTGCTGATTTCATGATTCCACCAAAATCACCAGATCCTAGTTTCGAGTTGAAAAATTGTACCACACCTCCACCACCTTCTTTCAAGTTAAACTTTTAACGTGGCTCTCAATAAAGTTCACTGGACATCTTAGATATAATCCTATCTCATACCATACTTAATTCAAGAATATCATTTCATCCTCAAGTATTGACCAAGTTATGGAAAGAATCAACTAGAGATGAATGCATTGTTTCTCATGTATTTTTCTTTCATTGGTTATCTTCCATCCTTTGATTCATATTATTAGTGTTTTTTTATTCTTGGCTGGGAAAAGTGAACTAAATAGATATAACAACACTTTGTTTCCATTTTTTGAATACAAGTTGTTTGTTAAAATACATGTGAGTTTGACACCCTCTTATGTGAACACTACTTCTTCTCTCTTTATCTCTCTCTCTCTCTCTCTCCCTCTCTCTCTCTCACGGAAGCAAGGGTTTGTAGGCATGTTGTTAAAACCAAAGAAGAAAATGATATGAAAGCCGAGTTTTGATGAGTTTTATTATGTATGATACATTTTATTATGTTTGTTATGATGTTTGTTGTAAAAATAATAATCCTTTGTTGTATAAACATGGGTAGTGTGTTACAGTATATTTTGTATGTTATGATGTTTGTTGCAAAAAATAATAATCCTTAGTTGTTTAAATAAGGATTTGTGTTTCATTTTATGAGAAAAAGTTGTTTTTTATGTAATGTATTTTGTCATGTTGTAATTTGTTTTTAATTTGTTTTTATGATAATAACTTTCTTGTTTAATACTTATTTGTTGACTTTAATTTTATTTTTGTTTTATAATCAATATGTTCTAATGAACTATCTAAGGTTTAAACAGTCTTTTGGTCTCCGTACATTGGGTGTTTTTTATTTTCGTTCTTATATCTTTTATTTCTTGGATAAAGTCCTTAAGTGTTGAGTTTCTTTTGGTTTTAATCCCTAAAACTAAAATATGCAAGATAATCTGTAAGTTTCCTGCGGATTTTAATTTTAGGGACTAAAATTAAAAGAGTTTTAACATTTAAGAATCACTTTCAAGAAGAAAAAAAAGGACACATGAACGAAAATAAAAAATATGTCAAATTACAAGGATTAAATGACTATTTAAATAATTATCTAATTATAAATCACATGTACTATCACTTGAATGTTTGAAAATATATTATGCTTTGTAGCATGAGTATTTAACTCAAACACTACTAGAAATAACACATGTAATGTCAAACGTGAAATACGTTTTACCTCGGTATCAGAAGCGAGGTAAATAAGATCGTCATAAAAAAGTAAAGACTTATCACCTTATTGTTTAAAACACTAAGAGATATTTTAATAACACATGAGTAGGGATGACAAAAAAAAACCCGTACCCGTGGATACCCACGGGTAAAACTCGTCACAGATATGGATATAATGGTTTAATGGGTATCCACGGGTAAAATAAACGGATACTTGATTACCCGTTTACTTACGGATACATATATGGATTTGATGGTACCCTTGGCCGCGGATATCCGTATCCGTTAATAATTAGAAAAATACTTAAATATTAATTTGTTTGATCAAAAATATTATTGTTATTTTCTTAAATATGATATTATTATTAGTATTATTATTATTATTATTATTATTTTGATTAAAAAAAAGAAATAAAATGAATGAGAATTATTTTGTAATTATTTATTATGTGTTAAATTTGAAAATATTTTTTTTTGAATTTAAAAGAGATTTAGATATAGTTATTTAAATAATAGTATCCATGGATATCCGTTAATACCCGTGGGTATCTCAAAATTCACGGTTATCCATCTAACAGATACCCGCACGGGTATGGGGTGGGTACGGGTATCATTTTTACTAAATAGGGCGGATAGTGAGAGACTAGTACCCGTGCTCATGGATACCCATTGCCATCCCTACACATGAGTTCGATCCACAAGGTCTGTATTTTTAATATTTTCAATAAAAGCGCCTCATGTATCTCAATTTTTTAATAAAACTGAGGGGTAAATTAGTAGTACTTTTTTTAAATTTAAACTGGTTACATTGTTTACACGGAAAATTAATAAAATATTTTTTTTTACAAAATACAATGTTTATCTAGAATATTAAACTGGTTACATTGTTTACACGGAAAATTAATAAAATATTTTTTTTACAAAATACAATGTTTATCTAGAATATTAAACTGGTTACATTGTTTACACATAATATCAATACAAAATTTAATTTTTCCATGAAGAACCATATGTTTGATCTTCAAATCCTTGATATCCTGGAAAGATCAAATGCTAAAAACAATTTATTTTCTATTGCTTTTCATTGCATCTGTTTCAGATATTAACAAAAAATTAGATAAATAAAGGGTTAGATGAAAAAAGGTTAAATGAAGAAATGGTTAGATAAATAAAGGGTTAGATGAAAAAAGGCTTAAATGAAAAAAAGGTTAAATAAATAAAGGGTTAGATGAAAAAAGGGATAAATAAATATTTAAGTACACAAACCTGCAAATAATTTTCTGCTCTAGCAATCCATCATAGAGAACACTTCATAACAAATACTCTTGCATATCTTAAAGCGGAGGATAGTTTCAAGCGCTTCATAGGGCGTTCTATTATCTATTTTTGATATTCATAATATTTTTATAATGGAAGTTAACATAAGATTCACGCGGATCTTTATTAGAAGGGTCTTGACCGTTTATATTCATGAAATGGACGATAGAGTTTTAATTAAGGGTGGTAACAAAATCATAAACTTTAACGCTAAAATATCCCCTTGGTTTTATGAAAAATGGAGGTGCAAATGACTTATTTTTTAATTACATTATTTACAAAGAATATTAGAAATACAATATATTACAACAGATTTCCACTAGTGCTCAAGGCTTACTGAATTTAACAAAAGCATAACCTTTATTCAGTCAAATTCTGCAAATTAATAGTAAACCTTACAAAATTATACATCATCATTATTTTTAACGTATAAACACAGAATGTTCTTGAGAAGGAATTTGGTAGCATACGTGAAATCTATTAGCAAGTAGACAAAATCAAAGGAGAAAATGTTTTTAACAACACGATGATTCTATTCTTCCTTTTTGCAGTTGCATTATGTTGTGGAGTGTAGGGTGAAACCACCTCATGCACAATCCCTTCTTTCTCACATACCTTGTCGAAGGCCTTTAATAGATATTCTCGATCACCATCAGTTCTCAAAACTTTGAGTTTTCGACCACTTTGACTTTCGACCATAGATTTAAACTTGACAGATACCTCGATCACTTCACTTTTCTTCTTGATCACGTAAATCTATAGTTTTCGACTGAAATCATCTATAAATGTGATAAAGTATTTGTTACCTCTATACGAATCAACCTGGATTGGTCCACATACATCAGAGTATATGACTTCGAGAATAGCCTTCAACTTACTTCTTGCATCCTTGTTGAAGCTACTCTTGTGTTTCTTCGCCTGCACATATTCCTCACTTGCCTCATTTGGAATTTCGATTTCTAGAAATCCTGAAACCATATTTCTTCTCTTCAAATCTCTGATGTCTCTGAAGTTTAGATGGCCGAGTCAATAGTGCCATATCCATTCGCCTCTTCTTGCTGCATTCAAAAGGAACTGAAGCTCCATCATATTAAGTTTGATCTTGAAGGTGCTATTCTGAGACATAGGAGCCTTCAAGATTAATCTTCCATTTGCATCGACGACTCTCATCATCTTGTCTTTGACCGACACTTTGTAATTCTTTTCGACCAATTTCCCAAAGTTGAGAAAGTTGCTCTTCATGCCTGGTATGTGTAACACATTTGAAATTACTGACCTCTTGCCATCTTCCCTCATAATCAGAACATATCAAATACCTTCAACGGCTAGAGTATTGTCATTTGTGAATTTTACCATGTTCTTTATTGAGGGTTTTAGGTTGACAAACCAATCTTTCCTTCCAGACATGTGTGATGGGCATCCTGAATCCAAGTACCACTGATCTTTGAATTTTTCCTTATCTCTTATTGTGACCATCAACATCATCTCTTCTTCTTCATACTTTGCGAAATTTGCATCACTTTCCTTATTCTTTCATTTTTTTGGATAATCACTAGAATAATGACCATACTTCTGGAAATTGAAACACTGAATGTGACTCTTGTGAGGTTTTTTACCACAACCTCTTCCTTTATTTGCAACACCACATATTTGGTACCTTGGTATGGTCTTCTCTAATTTAAATTTTTTACTTCGTGTTAGTTTTCTCTACAAGTCGAATTGTTATAGTCACCTCTATCTTTGTTGATTGAGCCTGCAGAGCCACATCACTCTTCGACTTGCCTGCATCTCTTTCAGCCATTCTTTGTTCATGAGATTCAAGTGTCCCTTGAAGTTTTTCCTTTTAAAAGGTTGACATATATTTTGACTCTTCTATGTAAACTACCACATGGTCGAACTTCTGAGGCAATGATCTCAAGATCTTTGAAACAACAACTCTTGTTGTTAACATCTCTCTACAAAATTTGATTTGATTCACTAGTTACATAACCCTAGTGAAGAAATCAGATATGCTTTCACTATCTTTCATATGAAGCAATTCATATTTTCTTTTGTGAGTTTCTAACCTCACCTCTTTAACCTTCTCAGTGCATCCAAATGATTTCTTTAGGATTTCCCAAGCTTCTTTTGTAGATTCTACATCACTAACCTTTTCGAAATTTTCTGGACTAACACATTAGTGAATTATAAAGAGAGATTTATAATTATTCTTCAATTCTTTGTATTTCGCCTCTTCTTTTTCTTAAGCTTCTTCATCAAGTGGTTCTAACCCATATTTCACAAAAACCCAAATACCTTGAAAACATAATATAATCTTCATCTATTTACACCAATTCTCATTGTTATCGCCTTTCAGAATTAGGAGATTCGATGAAAAAATTTCATTCGCATAATACATTGAATGTGTGAAAAACACAAGAAAGGGGGTTTGAATTGGGTTTTAAGCCTTAAAAACTTTTGGTAAAAAACAACCCCCTTTTGCAAACTACTTCACTTTTGATAATAAGGTAAAGAAAGTAGGAAATAAGAAAAGACACACGATGTTTATACTAGTTCACTTGATAACCTCAAGCTACTCTAGTCCATCCTTCCAGGTGATTTTGCCTCTATCAAGTGAGGTCTTAATCCAATAGTAAAACTGATTACAAACTGCACAAGCAACTGCAAGTGACTAACTTTTACAACCTCTAAGACACACTAATCTTAGACTTCTCAAGGATGCAGATGAAGTGGTCCCTTAAGAAAATATCAAACAATCGTTTGAACAAAGTTTGTTTACAATTAAGGTACTTCTACACAAGAAAATATGTAAACTGGATATTCAAGAATATTCAAGAATGAGCGTGAATGAGCGTATAAGCATGAAAGAATAGTAATTGATCAGCCTTCTCTCTAAGTCTTCAAGCCCTTCTACAGCCAAATAAAATATAATAACCATTGACGGTATTTGAAAATTCCAAAAGTTCCCAACTTGAACAATCATGTGGGGGACAAGATCGTACGCGACGTATTTCCTTCATGGTAGTGGAATGGGATAATTAATTTGTACCATGTACTGTTGTACCACATAAACATTATCTTCTTTTCTTCAAATGTCAGAGGCTTCTGAGCACGCATTGAAGGAAGGAGAATAACACTTGGTTCGTTAGAACTTCAAGTCTTTAGAATCTTAAGAAATTCTCTTCAGAAACTTCAACACTTGGTCTTTATAACCTTATTGAAACTAGGATCACAAGAACTTCAAGGCTTCATAATCTTTTGAACTTCGTCTTCAAAAGCTTCAACACTTGGTGTTGAGAACCTCTTTCTTCACAAACATATTTCTTTAGCATCCGGACATCATTTAGAAATTCTATCTTCAGATCTTTAAAACTTGGTTTCTAAGATGGATACCAGAGTCACTACTTCAGAGCCTTCTGCAGCTTTTCACTACTATTCATCAGAACTTATTGATAACCCAAATTTACATGGATAATTTGAATCAATTTCTCATGAATATTATCACTTTATTTATTTATTTATTACATATTATGCTAGTTTGGTACATGTATTGTAGGTACTTTCATCCACAAAGCTAGTAGGAGAAAAGAAAGAAACGTGGTGGAGAAATGCAGGAAAATAGAAATTGGGCGCAGAATATACACACAGAAGGTTGTGGCCCTTGCCACACCTTCTATAGCCCTCGCCACAGGATCAAAATATGTGGCCTTCGTGTAGCGGCAAAAACTGCGAGTATAAGTCATTGAATTGACTTAAATCTAAAAATAACAAAAGATTCGCCACCGCGCTTTTATTTTATCCAAAGGACTAGGAAAAAGAGCGAATAAAATCCTAACAAAAAAATATCAGAGATCTAGGACCGGGGATTATTTATGCAAAGGGAAGGTTTTAGACACCCAAAGCATCTATGGTACTCCGCAGGAACCTTTTTGAAAATTTGTATATGTGTTCTAAAAAATAGTATATGTAAAAAATGGAAGGATTGGGGGAGAAAAAAAGTAGTTTTTTATAATTTTTTGGTTTGATAGTGTCATACCCCAAAATTTGCCCTCCATCTTCTCAAGATATTTCATACATCCATACTTAAGGATTCTTCAAGGGTTGATCAGACAAACCCTCTCCTAGACAATCAACCCAAACTAGGTTTGGTGATTCTCAGATCAAGATGGACTTCCAACATCTCCAATGGTCTTCATGCTTCCAAATATGCTTCAAAGATTCTCCATGTCAAGTATCAAGCCTCACAAGTCAAATTTCCTCAGACAGTTGCTCAGATGGTTGAAAATCAGTTGTATTGGACAAAAAGTCAGTTGTGGTCAACATACAGTCAAACTTCATGATTTTTGGTCAACATCCTCATTTTTAAGTTACATTTATCATTTGATCAAGGGTTGATCATGATTCATCAAGAAAACTCAAGATTTGCTCAAAGTCAAACTTTCTAAATTGGGGTTTCTCGGTGAAAAGTCAACCAAACTTTCATCGAGCATAACTTCTTCATACTTTCTCAAAAATTTCCACCACCTCTTGTTCTGAAGGAAATTCAATTCTCTACAACTTCATGTCTCACAAGAATGTTCAAAAATGCTTCATTTGGAAGGTATGGATCAAAATATTACGTGTCCTTTTCAAAGTCAACAAAAGTCAACATTTTGTTTTGAAGATATATTGAGCATGGAAACTCCAATTGAGATGAAACCAAATAGGTTGGTTAGAGGACTCTTAGAGATTTCTAAAAAGTCCAAGAACACTCAAAAATGTGGAAAATTGAGCAAGATACACTATTTAGAAGTTGGGCAATTTTGGACAATTGCACAAAAGGAGATATTGGTCAAAATGCAAAATTTTCCAAATGGGCCTCTAATCTTATGATCCAAACTTGTTCATGACATTATTTGTGATCCATAAATGCTTGGCCATGGCAATTTTCTATTTTATTAATTTATTTTTGAATTTTAAACCATTTAATTCAAAATTAAATTATATAAAATATGAAAATAAGATATTTTTTCAAGAGGAGTGATTTTATATCAAACTTGAGGTCCAAGAAAGCCCATGATACATACCAATTTCGTGCTTGATCCTTCATTAAAGAGAAAATCAAATTTCCTTCAAAAATTTGATTTTATTTGAAAATTATTCAATGCACATTCAAAACCAAATCTTTTTTCCTTCTTTTTCCTCTCCTAATTCACTCTATAAATAGCCATCCATATGACAAGCAAGAGACGAGACCCTAGCCCTTACCACAGCCCTCACTTTGCTCAAAATTTTCATAAACTTTCAAAATCGAATTTTTATTTGCGCCTCTTTGAACCATCCAAACGTGTTCGGGGTAAGATTGAGTAAGGATCCATCATTGTTATTGATCAAAACAACTGGATCGAGCCATATACATGCATACATATTCAATTTTTCTTGATTTTACACTTTATTATTGTGTGTTTTAATGGATTCTAATGCTTTCAATGTATTCATGAGGTTCATTATACACGATCGGGCCATCGTTTGGGTTCTTGAACGTTAGAAACATGAGATGCCATGTTTAGGGTTTGAATGGCTTGTACAAGCATTTTCAATCGAAACCGATGGTTCCATTGAACTCACACCATCGAATTAGGTGGGAAGGGTGGTCCTTTGCTTTTATTGGCGCTATTTTGCAGGTTCAGGGATCGTGCTTGCCGAAGAAGACGACCGGAGCTAGGGCTCCAGCGTCGTTGACTGGGATGAAGACCGGCGAGGCTGGCGTGGCGCGACGGGCATCTCTAATTCGTCCATTCAGAAACATATGGGGTCCACGCGTGGCTGACTGTGTTTCAAACATATCCCTGACGCGTCATCACTTATATTCCATTGATTTTCACCTTACAAACACCAAGTGACACTTGTCCCGTGGTTAAATTGGTGGATACCCTCCGTGGTCACGAGTTCGAATCACCAGGACCGCTTTTGTTTCTTTTTCACAAACTTCACACTTTTTTTTCATATTTTTCCATTTTCTTTTTATTTAATATTTTGCATTCATTTTAATTTATTTCAATAATTTTTATCATGCATTAAAAAACATCAAAAAATATTTTCCTTTTTGCATTATTTTCAGAAAATGTTTATTTAATTTATAAAATTAAAATTATTATTTTTGCATGCATATTTAATTTAATTGTTAATTTATCATTTAAATCACATTTAATTGATTTTTAATTATTAAATTAACTCCAAAAAATCCCAAAAAAATATTTTAGCATATTAATGTTATTTCCAGCACGAAATATTTTTCTCATTTAAAAATTATTATTTTTGCTAACATTTTTCTCTTGATCGATTTCCTCGTATTTTCCGATTTCTCATCTTTTCACAGGTTATCTTGTTTCGGACGATTTCTTTTTATCGTTTTCTTTTTTCCAATTATGTAACTGCTTATGGGATGTAATAGCTTAATTAGGGATTTTATTTTCCGCATTTTAAATTATGTATCTGCCCCAAAGCCATGTAATAGCGTAGGATTTATCTTTCCGCACTTTACTTTCCGCAATTTAATTTCTGCACTCTATAAACTGCTAGTAATTAGGCGTGTATGGCAAGATAAAATTGAACATAGACCACTCATAATTTCAAGATAAAAATATCTGAATTTGACACACTCTTTTCACACATGCACCCCTTAGGGTAATTCTCTCTCGTTGCCTTACGATTCAAATGGTCATGTCCCTCGAACGTAGAGGTATTCTAGCACCATTGCCTTCAAAACAAATCATCATAGTCCCTTCGATACAAAGATCATAGACCCACGACGTCGCCTCCGAATACATGATCTTGACCCTCGATTGTCGCCTACGAAAAAATGATGATAGTCCCTTCGAATGTGCTAGGATACTTCCCACAAGTTGCCTTCTATGACCATACGATGTCCCTTCGAATGTCCCGCTTACATCCAACAAATAGGGCTACCTACCAACTAATGGTATGGATAGCACTATTCTAAAGGAACGTAAAACAATACAAAACGACCAATTCTGAGTAGGTAATAAGACTCTTAGTTGCTTGCTCTATCAAAATACTTTTCACACCTCACACTTTTTTCAAAGTTCAAACTCTTTTCAAAAACGAAACATTTCCGAACACTTTGTATACATTCCTGCATGAATCATTACAAAGTCAAAGCGAAATGCCTTTTCAAAACATTTTTCAAACACACAGAAAGCACAAATTTAAAATGATCTAAGAGCAACTAAGAGCCCGTAGATAACTACAGATGGAAAGGGGTGCTAATACCTTCCCTTTTCATAACCTTCTCCCTTACTCAGAATCTAACGAAGGTCTTTTTCTGTACTTTTTACCTTCCCTTAATTGGATAAAAGAAAAGTCGGTGGCAACTCTTGCTATCCGCACATTTGCGATACAAAAACCTAAAAAGTCAGTTCACCGTGTGTTCACAGTGATTTCTGGTGAAACAACCGCTAGTCCTCCAAACTATTAAACAAGCATTATGATTGTTGTTTAATCCCTTTGGTAACTTGCAGGATCGACTAGATTGATCCTATGGGGTTATTGATCGTTTGCATAAACTTAAAATGATGGTTCATGTTCAAGGCTTGTTTTTAAATGTTTCATATATGTTTCAAGTGTATTTCAATTATGATGTTCAATAAACTGATAACGTAATCAAGTGAAGCAATATAAAACCAATTTGAGCAAATAAGACATAAAGACTTCGAATTACAGAAAGTATATAAATGCAGGAATGCTTAAAGAATTTCTTGAATGTAAAAGACTTTCAAAATAAAGCATGAAGTGTAAAAGACAATAATGTAAGCGAGTATGTAAAAGTTTTCTGGAAAATAAGAGCATGAATGTAAAAGTTTCAGAAAAGTAAAGAGTTTCGAAATGAGAGAAATGCGTTTAAATGCAAAGAAAGTGAAACGACTTTGAATGTAAAAGATTTAAATGACATTGATGCAAGACAAAGGTAAACTGGAAAGATAAAGATACATTATTGCATAATAAAGAGTTTGGTGCAATCATACGTACATCATCCGTGCATTCGTTTCCCTAGCCATGTGGTATTTTGAATGTTACTGAATTTTAGTACAATAGATATGACACACGAAATCCTAACACTAAGACTTTTATTTATACTATTTTGACCATAACGGTCTGACTTATGAGATCTTGCCACGTTTCGGACATGCAGAATACTATGCTTCTCTATCCTCCACGTCTTCGAACTGTTTTCCAGTAAGATATTCGAACTTCCATCTATCCGCCACGTTTGAATTTCAAATATCTTAACTGCCTTTCGATTCGAACTCGCTTCTCAACACCACGCTACTACCAATTCGAAACTCCTTCTACATGTATCATCATAATTGCTACTCGAGGCTCCAAGTTTCAATATATTTATTTGAAGAGCTAATTCTTTCATTCCAAATCATGACATTTCCTTCGTTCCAATGAATACTGACATTGTTTCATTTTGAGCTCAGTGATTCCTATTCGAATCATAGATATCAAAATCTTCAGCCAACAAAATGCCCCTTTAAAATATGTATTTCGAATCTCTATCTGAGAAATACTTATTTTAAATGTATCCACAAGATTTTGATGTGATCTTGAGCAATTATGACACTGTGTATGACTTCCATTACGTCGATCCACGGCTCTTGGGTTTCCGAACCGCTTCAAACAGTTGCCACGGTATGGTGCGGTTATTAAAGATAATGGTTGTCTTTAATCATGCTTATTTCCAATGCTTACTTTACGCCACCTCACTCCGTATCCAACCCACGTCCTCCACGTTTCTTGGCCTTAGTTGATGAGTGCTTCAACTTCCTCTACTATATAACCAAACACACTTAGTCTTTTACTCTTTTTACACACTCTGAACCTTTTCTTCTTCTCTCTTTGCTGAAAAACCCTAAAATCTTAACAATTTCCCACAATGTCTTCAACAACATCTCAGATAAAAAAGATTTCCAAGAAGAAGAACAAGACCATTGGAACGATCCTGGAAAGCAAGGTTGATATTCACCAAGGCCAATCCGTTCTTATACCTCAAGGCATCTCCAAAGAGCAAGAACTCCTGTACGCTTCCCAGGTATTAATCCCAACTAATGCCTCTGGAAAGAGGTTTGCCTTAATGGGTCCTCTCACAGTTTTTGAGATTCTGAAGGATACTAGAACCATATTCCCTGTTTGTTATGACTTTAAACCTTTGTTCAATAAAATGGAAACCCCTAGATTAGACACTGATAATGTGAATAAACCCTCAGCTTCGAAAGACATAGAGACCCCTATGATTCCCCCAAAGGATCCTTTCATTTTGGACTATGTTAAAAGTAACTTTAAACCATTTCGATCTTGTCCTCTGCGATGTAGCGTGCAGGCGGTTTGCTAAAGTAGAGGTTAAGAAATCCCATCGATGGGAGGAACTAGGTATTTACAATCTTCTCAAATTATCGAAACCAGCTTTACCTACAGCCATCCTTTGCTATTTGCATCCATTACGGATAGTACCTACAACACCTTTCACCTTCCGGAGGAATGGTCACACCACCTTTTTGACATAGTCGCTATCACGGCCTATCACGGTGGGAGAAACATACATCCCTGACTCTGAGGAACATTCCAGCATAATTGACTTCGATATCAAATTAGGTAGCTTCTCCAAGTTTACCAGCCATTATCACACTGAAGGTGATAGTGTTTCTGACGTCGAACATGTTGCCTTTCTCACTCTTTGGTTATCAAGATATGTTTTCGCAGAGGTCGCTGGTGTTGAGTTTATCCCCTAGCAAGGGATTTACATGAAAATAGGAGGATTAATTTAAGTGAGCTCTTATTAGTTGACCTTTATAAAAGTCTGAGGTCATCTGTTTCAAGTTTAAAATCCCACACTCCCAAGAATATCTTGCTAGCTGGCCCTTTCTGGTTGCTTCAGTTATGGCTTAACGCCATGTTCGAATCTTCACTTTCTACTGCGGACACTATTGTTGAACAAGATCCAGAAATAACGGATCGAAATGTTGAAGACACAAGGTTAAGAAGGCTGACTCCGAGTGATGACAAGACCGATTTCTAGATTTTATTTTCTCAATACATTATGCTCTTTTCTAAGAAGCATAAGTTCGAAGAGACTATGGCGCCTTTTGCTTCGAGGACTCATGGACCATCATGGTTCACTATGTCCCTTTCGGAGGCTGCTAAGACTAAATAAATTCAAGATATCTGGAAAGCCTTTTTGCTCCCAAGGCTAATCTCTTCAAGGATCACTCCCACCAAAAATCAGATTCTCCTTTTTGCCTATCAACCCAACTTCGTCTCAAGACAATTTAGTTTATGCCAACTGATTCCCGAACCACTCTTTCAGACTCACAGTTCTATTACCTCTGGTCGAACTTTCAAGGCTAGAGAAGCCAAAATACAGCAAGAACAATATCAAGGATTTGCTCAATTCGAATTAATCTCTTTTGAACCATCTTATTTTTCATCCAAAGGTTTTCTGGATTGGTGGAGTAAATTCTACCAGTCTTGTATGTTTGATACTCTCACTATCCAAAATAAACTGACTGCTGCGTTCGATGTGCAGGTACACAAAAAGAAAGGTATGTTCACTCATGCTCAAGAAATTAAAGCTTTTCAAACTTACTTCGAAACAACTTATGATCCTACACGCTTGGAGTCCACAGTATATCGAGCGTCCCAAACCTTGAAGGAAAAATTTACAGAAAAAGTCTCTAAGTTCAGACTTCCTTCAGGGCTGTCACCTGAGGATAGGTATAGGTTGGCACTCGAAATGCATCCACCTAAGTTTCCCAAACTACCTACCTCAGAACTGGCTCTGGCTTGGTTTCCCCCATACCCTTGGTGGTTTACTTGCAAAGAGATGTCCAAGTACAAATCTCAAAGGAAACTAAAGCCATCTGAGACTGTGACATGGGCTCGACATTGGCTCCATAATTTGTGGCATCTTTGCTATGACCTTTCGCCATGTCGATTCTTTCGAATGAAAGTGCGAATGCTTGGGAAATCCCAAATAAGTCTTACTTACTTTATTTTAACATTTTGTCTTATGTGTTTCGCTTTTCAGCTATCAGAATAAAGACTGTTGCATCAAAGACCAAGGAAGGAAGTAGTTCCCAAACAACTATTGAAACTGATGACAATGTGCCCAAAGCAACTCCAACAATCACTCCTGCAACAACAACAACAACAACAAACACTATTGCTCCAACTCCAATTATTTCTTCAATTCCAACAACTACTCCGTCTCAAACAATCGCTCCAGCCCCAAAGGTAAACAATTTATTCTGGTATTTCGAAATAGGCTTGAGTTTATGCTTGAGATCTAACTTATGTTTGTACCATTTCAGACTAGTAAACTCCCACCAACTACTCCAAAGAAGAGAAAACCTAGTACCAGTGGAAAGACTCTCAAGGTTGGGGAAAGTTCACCAGCAGTTTTGAGAAAGAAGCAAAAGAAAGACATTCCAAAAGACACTAACGTCTCTGGACTTGATTCCAGGGATGTTGCTCCCTCACAAAAATCCAAAAATCCACCTTCGACCTCCAACGTAATGTTGGAACACATAGACAACAATATATCTGCAGATAATCCACAGGTGAATTCACTTCGAATTTTTGAAAATGATTATTCGTACCTTAGTTATAAGTTTCTAATCTTTCTTTATTTGTGTAGGATGATTCAACTCCGATCCCAACCACTTCGACTCCTCCCCCACAAACAGCTGCTCCGATCCATTCTTCTCCTCATGGAGATTCAAGTAATCTGGTGCAGAATAAAGGCTCTTCTAATATGGCAATTCCAACTGGAGCTTCTGAACAGCCAGATGACCAAGGCACTTCGCCTCCTCTCAAGGAGACCAACGAAACAACGCTTGAAGATGCTACCGAAGTGCCTCCAGAGACTTCTCACCCAGAATCTCCTCCCAAAATCCCTCAAGAGAGCGAAAAGGCAATTCACACTGAAGAAGAAAAAACCAATACCTCCCAAGAGAGCGAAGATTCAAGTGAGGAAGGATCTGAGGATGAAGAAGGAGAAGATGCTCAAGAAGGTTCGAGCGAAGGGACGGAATCTGATGCTGGTGGTAATCAAAATGATAACATCGAGGTAGTGGACTTGATTGATGATGAAGAGGATGATGAAGAAGCAAATAATGAAGGTGGTGATGTTCCCACTAATGAACCAATGGACGTTGAAATGGATGTCACTCCATTGCGTATGGAACTTCCAGAGTCTTCCAAATGCCAGACAGCCGAAGAGGAGTTAGCCCTCTTGAAACGAACTGACTCTATTGGGTACATGAAAGCTAAACTAGCTCAGAGAAACACTCCTCTCCCTAAGGCTAATGCTGGTTCGACCTCTGACTCAGTGCCTTCTGATGATAGGGTTATCTTTCTTCACAAGATTCGAAAAATAATCCTTGATGTGGATTTATTCGAAGTACTCAGAAAAGATAGTACAGCTTGCTTTGTGATGAAGGGACTTCTCAATCAAGTCGATCTCACCACATGTTCCCTGGAGGTCAGCACCATTTTGTTTGAACTTCAATCTCTGATCGATAACGTAACTGGATACCTTCTTCAAAACGAATCTGCTGCCAACAAACTCCAAGAGAAGCGAAGTGCAATGGACGCTGCTTATGAACACGCCTCGAAGCTTACTAAAGAGGTTGAAGATCATGCCATGCATATCAAGCAAGCTAAAGTTGATTATGATCTTCGAGCTCAATCCATTCTTCGCTGGGAGAAACAGATTCAGGAACTTCAACATAAAATTAAGGAAGCCCAGCAGCAACAACTTGCATATGAGTCTAATACTTTTGGTAATCGATTCGAAGAGATTCTGAATAAAGGGCTTGCAGAGAGGCGGTGGCGCTAAAGGCGAAGTTGCTATCTTGAAGGAGCCAGTTCTACTCAAGAAAAGCTTGAGTCTTTTAAGAATATCTTGATCGATTAAGGCACAATACCCATACGAAACTTGTTTATTTAATAAATCTTGTACTTTAATTGAATGTTTGTTTGTAACACTTGACAATGCCATTTTGGCAATTAATTTCACCATTCACCATTTTGGCATCTCGTTATATGTTTATGATTACATCGCTATTATTGAATCTCCTGCAGCATGGTTTATATTTCTTTAAATACTTCCCATTAACCTTTAGGATTCGTTTATCATCTGCCACTCTTGATTTCATATGCATTGTTTGAAAATGTTTTTACTATTGAAAAGGTCCTTCCCAATGAGGTGACCATTTACCTAATGCTTTATTTTTCTTGTCCATGGGCAATATAACTTTCCAAACTAAGTCATTAATCTGAATGTTTTACCTTTCACCCTTTTGTTATATGCTCTGGCCACTCTCTCTTTTTGCCTCATCAGGATTTCCAATGCATGCAATCTAACTTCATCTAATTCGACCAACTCACTCATCATCATTTCCCAATATAAAGAAGATGAGATTTCATTTTGCCTTTGGATTCGAACGGATTGTAGATGAATTTCTCTTGGTAAGACGCATCATGACCAAATGTTAGTTGGAAAGGTGTAGTGTTAGTAGCTTCTTTAGGAGATGTTCTGCAGGCCCATAGTATTTGATCTAAAGTCTTATGCCAATTTCTTGGTTTTTTACCAACATGTTTTTTAATCAAACCTATTATTACTTTGTTGGCTGCTTCGACCTGACCATTTGCTTGAGCATAATATGGCGTCGATGTTAGCAACTTAAATCCCACTTCTTGAGCAAATGCTTGCATCTTCTTACCAGTAAACACAGATCCTTGGTCTGTGGTTATGCTCTCTGGCAATTCGAACCTATAGATAATTTGTTTCTGTATGAATTCAATGATAGCCTCTTGGTCTACAGTTACTAATGGTATTGCTTCGATCCATTTGGTGAAATAGTCTATTCCTACCAGGATATATTTCTGACCTTTAGATGAAGCAGGATTGATTTCTCCTATTAAATCTAATGCCCATCCTCTAAAGGGCCATGGTTTAATGATCGAATGCAACTCACTTGCAGGAGCATGCTGAATCCCTGCATGTTTCTGGCATTCTTCACATCCTTTGGCAAAATCTATACAATCTTTGAGCATACTGGGCCAGTACATACCATATCGAAATAGCAACCACTTCATTTTATGGCCTGCTTGATGTGCCCCACATGCCCTATTGTGGACTTCTGATAGTGCTAGATATGCCTCACTTTCTCCCAAGCATTTTAGTAACACGCCTTCTTGGGTCTTCTTGAACAATTCATTTCTCATAGGACATTTGACAATGCTCTATATTTTATTTTTCTGTCCACATTCAATGTTGGATTTTCTAAATACCTTATTAATGGATTTCGCTAATCAGATACATTAAAGTGTCTATGGCTAATACTTGAACCTATCTTTATCACCATAACTTATTTTGATATTCTCTAGATCGATGGTGTAAGTATGGTAGCCATGACTCTTCCTCTTATTTCGATCAAACCTCTAAGTTTTAGCGAAACTTTATAACCAAGCTAATTGTGCTAGGTCATTTGCTTCTTGATTTTCTATTCTTGGTACGTGCTGAATGTCCATGTATTCGAATTTTTTGAGTAGCCTATTAACTATGATGAAATATATCATCAGATTTTCCTTTATGCATTTGTATTCCTTAGTTATCGCTTGACCACTAACTCGAATCACCTTTGATTTCAACTCTAGTTGCCCCAATTCCAACAAAGCTTCAAGTCCAACAATGGCGCCGTACTTCATTGTTCGAGCAACGAGGACCTTCTAATTTATACTTGAATTTTGTTGGAATTCCTCAGAGAAATTATGAGAACTCCAACACGCTGCCCTCTCGTGGGTCGAACCATCAAAGTATAGCTTCCAAGGTTGCATTTCGACATAACCCATGACAGTTGTTCGACCAATGAATGGTCCACAATGAAATCGAATTACTTGGCCTTTCAACGCTCTTAAAGGCATGAAAGTCAAAGCATATTCGTCAAGGCTAAAGCCCATTTCCCATTACGCTATCACGGGCTTGGAAAGCATGTGTTTGATAACATCGAAATGAGATGAAACATAAACATCAACAGGTTTTATATAATACTTGAGTTTCATACAAGAAAAGTATAAACAAAGACACAACTTTTCTATATTACTGTATCTAGTTTCTGCATCATTCAACACCCTACTTAAATAATATATGGCTCTTTCGATACCATTACTATCTTTTTGTACTAACATACTACCTATAGTAAGTTTAGAAGCAGATATGTACAATCTCATGGGTTTTCCCCATGAAGGAGGAGACTAGATAGGAGGCTGAGAGAGATATCTTTTAATCTTGTCGAAAGCCTCCTGATGTGCTTCGCTCCACTCGAAGGCTTGGCCTTGCTTTAAACGAAGTAGTGGAGAGAAAGCTTGTGTTTTCCCACTTAGGTTCGAAATAAATCTTCTGAGAAAATTAATCTTCCCTAGTAGAGACTGCAACTCCTTTTTCGATGTGGGGGCTTTAGTCTCCATGATGGCTTTGGTCTTGTTCTGGTTAATTTCGATTCCTTTTTTATGAACCACAAAGCCCAGGAAATCTCCTGCTTGCACAAAAAATGCACATTTAAGGGGATTCATTTTTAAGCCATGTTTTCTCATCCTTTCGAATGATTGGCTCAAATGATGCAGATGATTTTCTGCAGATATAGATTTGATGACTATATCATCAATGTACACCTGCATAAATGTCTCAATAAAATCATGAAATATGGAGTTCATTGCTCTTTGGTAAGTTGCCCGACATTTTTAAACCAAAAGGCATCACTACCCATTCATAGGTGCCTAAGGCTAGGCAACAAAATGTTGTCTTAGCAACATCTTCTTGACAATAAAAATCGGTTATAACCGAGTATCCATCTAGCATACTTAGGTATTCAATCCTGCGAGAATCTATTAACACGGGCATAGAGTATTGATCTTTGGGGGTTGCAGTATTTAGATCCCTAAAGTCTATGCATATTCTCAATGAACCATTCTTCTTAATAACAGGCACTATATTTGCTAACCATTCGACATACCTTGTGGTTCTGATGAATTTGCAGCGCAGCAACCTTTCGACCTCTGCTTTGATCTTCGTGAGCACTGCTGGCGCGAACCTCCTTGGAGTCTGCTTGATGGGCTTCTTGCCATCCTTAATTGGAAGTCTGTGCTCCACTAACTCTCTTTTCAAACCAGGCATTTCGTCATAGTCCCATGCAAAGAAATCTTTGTTTTGCTTGAGGACTTCGATCACCTCTTGTTTGAGGCTTGGGCTGAGTTTCGCGCTTATGTAGGTGATTCTTTTCATGTTGATATCCCCCAAATTCACTTCTTCGAGTGGGTCCTGTGCCAACATCTTAGCACCTGAGTTTGTTGGATCCTTCTCGAAGCCCAAGGGTTCCGTATCATAAATGGCGTCAAGCCTTTGATCTATTTCGTTCTCGTCACAGGGTGAATCTTTCGGACCCTTCCCTTCGAGTTCGTTTACTTCAACTGTATGTTCTATTGCAGCCTCAAGCTTTCCATTCATTCTCAGCCATATAGGCCGAAATCCTTTCGAAGAAAGAGGACTCAGTCATGAGCAGGGTCGTCGGACTCCCAGCCTGGTGGCCGTCTTTGCGAAGTGCCTTCGCCTCCTTCATCACCCTTAATTATTTTCCTATCCCAATACATGCCATCATGGCGAAGGGTCATATAGTAATGCGCATCTCTTGTTTCATTCAGTTCGTCACTTGGGAGTGGAGCTATTCTTGCGGATACTTGTCATAATTCCTTTTGTTAACCAAATTGACTATTGTCATGAAGTAACTCGTGCCTTGATATTTTCCACTATACCATCTTCTCTCGGATGACTAACCTTTGGTGCATCGGCGAAGGAACGCCCTACGCCTTGAATCACTCTCTTCCCAACAAGTTATAATTTGCTTTGGCTTGATCACCATGAACATAGTGGGCCTGCAGCTTGATCCGACAGTTAACTCCACTTGCACTACCCCCAACGTTTGTCCTACCTTCCCTTCATAGTTGGATAAGACCATGTTGTGAGGTTTAACATCACCCTCTTGAATGCCTAACTTCTTATGAATTTAGGCATCGATTAACTGCCTCTATCCACTAAGACCTTGTTCACCCCGTGGGCTCCAGCCTTTGCTCGAATGAACAGTGGCTTCAAATGACTCTTCATTGTGGGATCTGGGTGTTCGAAGAATGCATTCTGCTCTTCGACCGCGCCATTATCCATTACATAGTAACAGACTGGTCTGTGTTTCATCAGATCAATGGTGTCCTCTTCCTCCTGTTCTTCGATTTCGGTCTCTTGGCCAAATTCGGATGGTAATACAGATACCACATTGCAGTTTAGGTTAAGTGAGGATTCTCCTTCTGATTCGAAGTTATCTATAAGCATATCCTCGTCTTCTTGTGGACTTGGAGTGTACTCTTTTGATTCATCTGGTTTTGTTTCAGAAAAGAGCCTCCTACTAACTGGAGGTTTGTCTTCAAGTTGCCTATTTGTTGTTGGTTGATTAGTGCTTGACGCTTCTTTTTGTTGGTCGAAACTGCTCCTTTGTCTGCTAAACTTTCCCTCTCTGCCTTTCGAATTCGTTGCTGCCTTCGCCATTGGGATCTTGACATGGGATTCTTACCTTTATAATTTCCCAGCCTCAGTTCTTCCCTCTTTGCTGTGTTGAATTGTCTCCGGTATACCATGGCATGACGCGCATTTCGCTCATTACCTCCCCATTTATCCTTCCCTTTGTTGGTTTTGACTTGCAGCCATCTGTCTGTTGGTACTTCTGCAAGGATTTTAAATGTCACCCTTCGAGCACCCTTTGGATATGGGCTATCAGGCTTTCGTTGACTGTGATTACCATCGAAACACTGACTCATTTGACCAACTTCCTTGTGATTCCAGCATGGGGCGAAGGGAATCGTTTCGAAAGCTCCAGCCATGTTCTGGTCATATGCTGCTGAACATCTTGGGCAAATCAAGCACTTGGTTGCCCCTTTGTGACAGCGTACTAAGAACTCCAACAAACTTTCCCCAGCTCTAGGGTAGCATCTGAACAATTGGTTGTCTTGGCGCCAATTTACTCTAGTTCGAGCCCTTTGTTTTCGTTCGAACTCCACAGCAATCCTCTCGTTGCATATGATGCTGCATCTCGGACAAAGCATCATTTCAGCATGTCCCTTGTGGCACAACATGAGATATTGTTTTAGGCTAGTATCTGCAGCATAACCATCCTCCATTTTGTATTTTTCTTTTTTGAGATATCTTTCCATTTCCTGCATCTCAGAACGAGGTCTCTCCATGTCCACCATATTGACATCCACATCTGGTCCTTTCTCAACATCATCTCCCCATCCTGATGGTTTGATGTCTTCGATCCGAATCTTTGAACTCTCTGGTGCAGAGTATTTCACCATATAATCAAATTTCCCACTGGGCTCCCCTAAGGTGTCCCAGATCTCTTTTTTAGGAACGTTACCATCTTTATCTTCCCCTTTTGTATCATCATCTCCCCATCCTGATGGTTTGACGTCTTCGATTCGGATTTTCGAACTCTCTGGAGCATAATATTTTACCAGATAGTCGAACTTCCCACTAGGTTCACCCAAGGTATCCCATATCTCTTTTTGAGGGGAAGCTTGTTTTGTAATCTGAACCTTCTCGATCGAGCCTCGGGCCTTGAACCCATGTCAATTTCTATTTCTGGTTTTCCTGACCCTCAGTGGCCTGGATTCCTTTTGAAACAACAACTGGAGTTGCTTGGATCGAAGGCTCCAGTCGTTTGTGGACGTCTTTAGTGACTCCATTGTTGACTTCGACCAACACCCAACTTTCACTCTCAGTGCTTTCCTCTTTCAATGTAGTGGCCCTTGGTCCTTCCACCATATTGATGTCTCCAATGCTCGAAGGCTCGGAGTAGTTGGTGTCTGCAATATCCAGAGGGTCTTCATCCACCTTCATTTTTGGTTTATCAGCAAACTTTAGTCTGCCTTCTTTAATTGCATTTTGAATCAAGTCTCGAAAAGAAAACACGTGAGGTTTTGTGGCCTAGAAACTATGATATTTACAAAATCCTCTTTCTTTCTTTGATCTAAAGGAGGTATTTTGACGTTTGGTGGCACAATTAATTGGCCATCTTTGACAAGTAAATCAAGATTTCATCACACTTTGTTATATCAAGGTATACACCTTCTTTGGAAACTTGTCATTTTCTCATTTTCAACAATTTCTTTCCCTTTGTGGGGACTAGGAGTTTACAAGAGTAAAGTGGAGCCTGTTTCAATTCAATGAGATCTATTTCGACCTCTTGATTCGGGATAGTCTTCACCTTCCTCCGTTCGACATAGGAAATTATTTCCTTCTTATTACTCTTAGAAGCCGCCTTCTCGGCCTTTAGCCTTCGACTTGTCGAACCCTCGCTAACCGAGCCATGTCCCTCAAGTATTGAGTATCTAATTTCTTTCGAATAGAATAGTCCGGACCACCGTGCCATTTCGACTAACTCATGCTCAGGGACTACTGTGAAACATCTAGATTTCAAGAGTCTGAACCTATTTAAGTATTCATCTATAGGTTCAGTGAACTTCCTCTTAACACTTGCTAATTCCTTTAGACTTATCTTGGATTGTCCCATATAGAACTGTTCATGGAACAGCCTTTCTAAGAGGGTCCAGGTATCTATGGATCCAGGGGGCAAAGTAGTGAACCATGTGAAAGCATTTTTAGTAAGGGAACTTGGGAAATATTTAATCCTAAGGTTCTCGTTATTTACTATGTCTCCTGCCTCAGTTAGATACCTAGCTATGTGTTCGACTGTTGACTCATTGGTATCTCCAGCAAACTTTGTAAATTTAGGGATCTTGTATCCTCTAGGAAAATCAGTATGGATTACATAGTCTGCTATGGGAGAAGCGTAATTTGGCCTTCTAATTCCTGTATTAATACCGTTTTGGGCCATGATCCTTTCTATCATGGTGGTTAGGTTATTTTCCGCCAAGATATTGTCATTTCGAACTCTATGAACCACTGCATCAGCGTCTTGGTCTCGACCTACCAGGTCAACCCCTCTAGGTTGTTCTTCTCGAAACGCTGGGACTCCTAGTCTTCCAACCCTTGCCCCTGGTTCAATAATTCCCCTTTGTGGTTCTTCTCGAATCACTGGGGCCTCAAATCTTTCAACCCTTGCTGGTGGTTCTATCAATCCCCTTTGTGGTTCTTCTCAAATCACTGGGGCATCTACCCTTTGTGCTCTTGCCCCCAAGTTAACCCCCTCTCTGAATGGCCTATACGGTGGGTCATCAGCAATCTGTTCTATGATAGGTGCGTTCGCTCGAACCAATGCTTGGTTCTGCCTACGCCTTTCAGGTGGAGCAAAGAAATCTGCTATTCGACTCATATTGTCTGCGTTCTCTCTGTTTGTCACAGTCACGTTTTGAACTATTGGGGCAAAGATTTCCTGCATAGTTTGTGCTAATATTCCTATCATATTATGGTTGCTATCATCCATTAACTGCCTAAAAGCCATTTGATTTTCTGTGGTTAAGATGGGCAGCGTACCATAACCTACTGACCCTTGGTTATTTGTCATGAATTGATTAGCCCCAGAACCTGACCCTAAGTGTGGTGACGCGTTCGACGTCGAAGTTTGCAAACCTGTCATAAAGGATGTTGGCATTCCGTACTGGGAATTTCTGGGTCTAGTACTGTCGAAACTGAATGGTCTAGTTAGTGGTGGGGTAGCGAAATGGGTTTGTTCCCCTGATGGTGGGATGAATCCCCCAGGGTACCCAGTGGTTCTTGTACTACCTAGGATCGAATTGTTTGTTGACATGCCACTTGTTCCATTCGTGGCCATACTATTAGTGGAAGACGCAACAGATTGTGCGTTCGAAGGGATCGCGCTGGATGTCCCTGTCGAAACAGTTGCATTAGTGCCTGTTGCATGTGGGGCGTTTTGTTCCCCTTGTGGGTTGTTTGGATCTGACATCCTATTACTTCGATTTCTTCTGGGTAAGGGTTGGTTACTGTTAGTTATTCTACCACTCCTAAGGTTCATATACTAATGAACTTTGTTTACTCAGAAAGAACCTTTTAACAATAATTAAGTCTTTTAAACGTTAATTTTAATTAGCAACAACCAATCTTCGTCCCACTGGGCGTGCCAATTTGTTCACAGTGATTTCTGGTGAAACAACCGCTAGTCCTCCAAACTATTAAACAAGCATTATGATTGTTGTTTAATCCCTTTGGTAACTTGCAGGATCGACTAGATTGATCCTATGGGGTTATTGATCGTTTGCATAAACTTAAAATGATGGTTCATGTTCAAGGCTTGTTTTTAAATGTTTCATATATGTTTCAAGTGTATTTCAATTATGATGTTCAATAAACTGATAACGTAATCAAGTAAAGCAATATAAAACCAATTTGAGCAAATAAGACATAAAGACTTCGAATTACAGAAAGTATATAAATGCAGGAATGCTTAAAGGATTTCTTGAATGTAAAAGACTTTCAAAATAAAGCATGAAGTGTAAAAGACAATAATGTAAAAGCGAGTATGTAAAAGTTTTCTGGAAAATAAGAGCATGAATGTAAAAGTTTCAGAAAAGTAAAGAGTTTCGAAATGAGAGAAATGCGTTTAAATGCAAAGAAAGTGAAACGACTTTGAATGTAAAAGATTTAAATGACATTGATGCAAGACAAAGGTAAACTGGAAAGATAAAGATACATTATTGCATAATAAAGAGTTTGGTGCAATCATACGTACATCATCCGTGCATTCGTTTCCCTAGCCATGTGGTATTTTGAATGTTACTGAATTTTAGTACAATAGATATGACACACGAAATCCTAACACTAAGACTTCTATTTATACTATTTTGACCATAACGGTCTGACTTATGAGATCTTGCCACGTTTCGGACATGCAGAATACTATGCTTCTCTAGCCTCCACGTCTTCGAACCGTTTTCCAGCGCGCATATTCGAACTTCCATCTATCCCGCTCACGTTTGAATTTCAAATATCTGAACTGCCTTTCGATTCGAACTCGCTTTCTCAACACCACGCTACTACCAATTCGAAACTCCTTCTACATGTATCATCATAATCGCTACTCGAAGCTCCAAGTTTCAATATATTTATTCGAAGAGCTAATTCTTTCATTCCAAATCATGACATTTCCTTCGTTCCAATGAATACTGACATTGTTTCATTTCGAGCTCAGTGATTCCTATTCGAATCATAGATATCAAAATCTTCAGCCAACACCGTGTTACAGATAGAACTTCCAATGTGTTCCAGGCCTACATACCAGTAATGTGCAATGTTGAAATCAAAACCTAGTTTTTCGGGTAAAAAAGACTAAAGTTGTGTGTTGGTTGATTTTAAGAAAATGTTTGTTAGAAAAGCTACAAAAAGCTCAAAAAGTGTGAATGAGTTTGGGTGTTTTTTAGTCTTATAAAACGAAAAGTCAAAGTATTATTAAATGAATTGAAAGTTTATTAAGAAAAGAAGTTTGAAAATTCATGGACCTAAGTCCGAGTTTTTTTATGAAAGCAGTTCGAGTTTTGAAAACAAGGATCCTTTGAAAAAGAGGGAAGATTTTGAAAATTAAAGAATGAGGAGGAGATGAAGAGGCTAACCTAAGTGCATAAAGTAAAAGGTAAGGGTAAATAAAGATCTAACCGGGAGAGAAAACTAGTACTGGACATAAAAATTTAATACCATATCCCACCCTTTAGATTACCGCATAAACAACAATAACCAGACTGAAACCACCTGGCTGAACTTTCGACTGATAGGGTCTATCAATGGAGTCGCCATTAAACGTTTTTATCTCGCGGAGGAGAAAGGAAAATATAGCATAAACATGAGGGGAAGAAACCACGGTCTCACGACCGAGAGATCTAGGTAAGAAAGTTTGTTACGCGAGGGGAATGGATTAGCACCCCACGCGCCCGTAGTACTCTACGGTATCCACTTATATTTTCTAAATAAGGGGTGTGTTATATCTATTTATTGCTCAATCTCTACAATGCATGCAAAAGAAACGGAAAATAAATAAACCACGGGGAAAAGGAGGAAGTATTTACAAGTTGTGCTCGGTCGAGTCCCGTGACAAGATGCCTACGTATTCCCTCGTGCAATGGGAAAGACAGAGCGTCGTAGTTTGGCTCACTTGTTTTGGTGGGTTTTGTGTTTTTTACTTATGAAAAAAAAATTAAACACAAAAAGAAAATGCGCCCGTAGGAGAAAAAGAGTTTGTCTTGGTTGGTTTCTTTTACCTTTGTGAAAGGAGTTCAAACCATTATTAAGTGTTTTTGTTTTCAAAAGAAAAGAGAGCAAGTTTTAGTTTTATTACATACAAGGATGCAAAAAGAGAGAAGCAAAACAAAAGGGAGACTAACTAGTACTAGCTGTAACACCCCAATATTACCCAAAGTTTAATATGCAAAAATCAGAGTAATTTAAAATTTTCATAATTTAATACTGAGGCATCACATCATCAAAAATAACTCACTTTAAACAGTTTGTTTTAAAGTATAAGTCTGATACATAGCATCGCAGGAAGACGTAAATTGATTCATAAAAATAGAATATCTTGTTTATTAAACTTCCTCATCAAAACCATGTTCATATAAATTATGGTTCTTAATCCACAAAAAGGAAACAAGTAAAGAACAACAACAAGGACAACATAAATATTCCCCCCGAGTGCTACGTATCAAAGCGACACCGACTCGACTAACAGCAGCTAAAAACTCCGTCTTCATAACCTGCACGTTACCAATATAAAGGTAACGACGAAACAAGTAAAGGGTGAGATAATTCAAAACATATAGTTAAAGGCATGATAAAATATATATGTATATATATATATATATATATATATATATATATAGTTTTAGAATTATAAAAGATATAAGTTATTAAGTGCATTCCAACACATAACCAAACCTCACTTACTTCGATCGTCATTCTAATGTGTATAATCTACACTATATCGTCATAACCTCATCGGCATACTTCATCGCAACAACACATAACCCTCCATCACCACGAAATCATCACTAGTTAATACATCACTAATTAACACGACAGTCTTAAACAACAACATCAACCAACAACATTAAATAATGCTAATAATATAAGCAACATAAACAAATCATCACAATTTGGCTAGAGCCCATCTTCGCTTTTGGCATAAAGCCCATCATCGCTTGTGGCATAAAGCCCATCATCACAACATCATCACAAACATCATCACATCATATATCATCGCAATTCAATATCATCCATCAATCAACAAAAACTCAACGCCAAACAACTCAAACATAAACATAACCGACTCCATGAGACACGACTATGTTATGCATGTGGTACCCATCGCTTTGTCCGTAATTAGGGACACTTGACATAAAGCCAATCTTCGCTCGGCATAAAAGCCATCATCACTTGGTATAAAAGCCATCATCGCTAGGCATGAAAGCCCTCTTCGCTTATGAAATGTATGTGACTCGACAATAAAACAACACAACACAAAAACATCATCATCGCTCATCCAAATTGGCATAAAGCCCACATCGCCATAATTTATCCAAAACAAGATAAATATATCATCGCATCATAATTGCATTATGCAAACATCACCAATAAATTCATCAAAAGTCATGCATTCACAATCGGAAGCATTTATTAACAACATCAATTTAATCATCACATCATCATGTACAAAAACATATATCATCGCATTGCATATCAATAAGTATTCATTAATAAATACACCGTCGCAAATCTTACGTTTATTCACACCGTATCATCATCAATTAATTCACTAAATTCCGAAAACGGGAAAATAGTCAAACACCTATACTCGTCGCGAAATCCATTCCTAATAACCGGTATTAATCATAATTGTCGACGTCGGAATCGGATTGTCCATACGTGCCTTAAATCCACTAAAACACAATTCGGTTCAATTTACCGTAAATTGGCCTATTTCAGGTCGCTTCGTAAACACTCGTAATTTCTAAAAACTAACCTCACCACTACGTTCTACACGTCGAACTTAGCTAGCACGTCAATTTTCGTTGAATTCGGAGCAACTTGCTCCGTCGTCGAATTTACCGAAATCGGAAAATCGGAACATAATCGGGTTCTAAATTTAATCGGCTATTTTATATCTTAATTATATTTTATTAATATCAACTAGTAGTATAAGGATTTTGGAAATTTAGCGAAGTAACCGAACAAATTATGCAGAAATTCCATTTACGTAAAAATGTAAAACTACAATCTACGTAAATGGAAATTTGCGTGGCACCCCCTTAATCAACAGGGACGACCGTCCCAACCCTTGTAAGTATGTGGAGGCGAGGGCCTCAGTGCAGGGGACGGCCGCCCCACCCATGGAGGTGGGCGCCTCCCCCACTTAATTCCTTCATCCAATTATTCTTCTCCCTGCGTTTTTACTGTTTTACATTTCTGGTTTTTCTTTTGTTTTTCCATTGTTATGTTTTCTTTTCCATTTTCATTCTATAATTCTAACTCTACAACACCAATAATCAACACCCATAATTTCTACAACATATCCAACTCTTCTAAACATTTCAACAATCAATCAACATAACCCAACTATTAATTTTACCCCCAAATTCAAAATATAATCATCAAAACCCTAACTATATGGATGGAGAAATCAAACTCCTTACCATGGAAGTTTGGATGATTCTTGATGATCCTACAACCCAACCTCAAGCTTCCTCTCTTGCTCTCTTGCTCTTCTTCTTCCTCTTCTTCCCAAAACCCTCTCTTTTCTCTTCCAAGTTTCTATTTGGTTTTGTGTTTTCAAAGAATGGAAGGAAAGAAGGAAAAAATGGTTTTTATAAGTTGTTTCCTACTAGTAAGCCAAGTATCCATGTTTGGTTTTGGTATTTTTGAATGGAAGGAAAATGAGGAGAAATGATTTGTAATGGTATTTTTCCCCACTAGCAAGCTCAAGGGTGCAAACCCAATTCTACATAATTAATCCTCACACCCCCATCTATTCTTATAAATTAACACTCTAATAATATCTACCAATATTATTAATTCAATCAATTAAAATAATTCCGGGGAATTAAATATCGAATCCGAATAATATTTTACCGAACCGAACGGAATAAAACCCGGACCGAACACAACGTCGCCAGATAAATTAATAGATATATTAATTAATATAATTATTTTTTCGTTGCCAAAACAATCGTCAAACGGTAATTCAAAATATTAATATAATATAATATTAAATAAAAACGGACGTTACAACTCTCCCCCACTTATAAACTTTTCGTCCTCAAAATTTCGACCAAAACGAACAATACGAGACATGCCTACGCATTCGTCTACTCAATCCTCGCGTTAATTAAACAACATCTAGAATACACCTAACACAAGGGAATCTCCCTAACCACCACGTCTAGACAAGAACAACCATGCCGAGATGCAAAGCCCATAAAATGCACTCGACAACCAACTAACACCCAACAACTAAACAAGCCGCGGACACACCGGTTAACTCGAGAACCAAACAAACAAGATCGCTACTATCCTAACGTCTTAGCCATGGAATTAGTCACACACTCGAACCGACACCTCGGAAACGAGTCATCAGAGATAGGAACATAAAGTCCTACGACACAACACCGACATCATTGCTAAAACGGAAACAACAAAATGGTTGTACAAACCAAAACTCAAACAATCAGAAAAGGATAGAACCACGCGTGCTACACAACCACGAAAAAGATGCCCTCACTCACCCATAAACATGAACTCAAGAATTACACTTGCAGTTACCGCTCACATACAAGAAGTCACAAGATCACATCGCCCCCAAAAAATACCAACGCACAACCCTTGATCAAAAACAAGTTACACAAACGTAACAGAACTGCGATACACTACTCATCTTAGGGCATATACAGACGACTTGCGACTATAACTCACTAGCTCAAATCCAACAATCCCTCATACCCGCTACAACTCAAAGCTCGATATCTAAACTATGTTGTGTCACTTCTATGCATAAGATGCCAACCATAAAACAACTTGGTTAAATCCTCAACTTCACAACTACTCAAGTGGATATGTTCAAAGCGTACACCCATCAAGACACCTCGCAACATCAACTTCATCAACTCGAAGAATCACTCTTTCATTCTCGATTGGTCAACGTCCATTGGTCCTCTAAAATACACGACATAGTTTGACCCATTCCAATACTGTCCAAATATTTCACTTGTGAAACTTCGACGTATACACTAGGCTTCAACGAAGTCTCCCCTTATAACTATTCAATTCCCAAAATTGCATTAAGTAATCGCCATCCTCGCATCGTCGCAACAGTCAATACACAGGCTTCTCATTCGAAACACCTTTCATAACTTTCCATCGTCCCAAGTGGTAACTCAATCACAACACTCTCTCAAGAACTCTACTCATCAACGTCATCTCCCACCCCTGTAATTACAACACATGTTAGACTTAGAACCATAACATAAACTTTATGGAATCCAATACGAACACCGTCGCTACCGACTTTAGTCACAATAGAACACCTTCCTTATAAAACATCAATTATCTTAAGGTACCCGTGGCCACCAAACCATCACAAAATCCTATTCCGTCAAGACTTATCTTAGTCGCAATCTAATAATCCACCACGGCTATTAGTATCCAACGAAGTCCATACGATAGTAGTGAACAAATCCTCCATAACTTTCTGAGCTTAATCTCAACAAGTGACTCAAAGCAAACATGCGACATTCCTTAAAGTAATAAATTCCAAATCAGACATACTTGGGTTAACCGCGATACCAACTTACTAAGCTCAATAACAGACGAAGTCTCTTTATATATTGCACCCAACTTGAATTGTCTTCAACAATTCCGATCTCCCCGTCGTTAACATCTGCACCAAAAGATTTCAAATGTTCCCAACAGCATCAACTTCTAACTCACAAGTCCAACAATTTTTCCGTATGAAATTCAAATCATTCCAAGGTAGCAATACACTTTTCCCACTCTATGTCGAAATACATCTTAAGTCCCAAAATGGAATATCACAATATGCCGCATAAGGTTCTCCAGTACAAAACAAAACCAAAATCAAAGCATTCGCTAAACTTTCCACTGGTTCAAACAAATTCGCTTACCATCGCGAAGTCCAAATAGCGACTCAACCATCTCGAGTCAAAATACCCACGATCAATACCAACTTGTAAAAAGATCTTCCATCAAACTCACAAAGTCAACCATCCAAAATAAGGAACTTCTGAGCCCTGAAATAACCCCCTTGAAGTCTTCTACAAGGCACAAAATAAATCTTCGCGGAATTGTCCAAAATATCATCGTCTAAGTCACTTACTTAAAGCACTCTCGTCTAACAATTCAAAATCCTATCTTTAGAATACTCGACATGCACCAGTGCAACTTCACTAATGATAACGCAACGCTCGGATGCTTGCCACAATTCTTGACTTGATGTGAACCAATTAATATCCATGAACACGAAATAACTCTTACAGCTACTCACGAGAGTACTGTCTGAACATTCCAAAATCACACCTGACGCATTAGCCACACTAATAACATCAACAACCACTCGCCATGACCATACAATATCTTGAAAGGCATTGTCAAAGCATCTTCTGCTCTCACACTAACCCGTAGACAGCCAGACTTCGCATCAATCTCACTAAACGCAAAAATTCCAAATGACTGATTCATCCAAATATCAATCCTTGGAAGTAGATACTTGTTCTCAACATCCACTTCGTTACTCGCATACAAATGACACACCAACTCGGGTAACTTTGGCTCTTCTCGAACAACACAACGGTAGCACTCCACGGTGACCCGCTCGAATAAACAACTCTGCTCAAACCAATCCTCAAGTTGATTCTTCAACTCAAATCCAGAAGCAAATGTCCCTTAAGGATACTTCGAATCACAACCAATTCCAGAACTAAATTCATCAAAACTTCACTTCGCACTACTGCGGTACTTCACTCACATCTCCACCATATACTTCGGAAGAATCACAACAAGACGTTCGCTTTCCAAAATCTTGCTTCTCCCTAAAATCCAAATTCGCTCACAACTCAAGTAACCATGCACTATCTTGTGCCAACACATCTGCTTCATACACTATTAAGTTGGAAAGACAAGTCTATCCCAACCAACACAATTCCCGACTACTATCAACAAGAGATTAAGGATGATCAGTCCCTCAATTTGTCAATAGACAGTCGACAATCATGATGGTGACATAAACCATCTCTACCAAACTACAACAACGTCTTCAAACTTACACTTCAAGTTACCGAAGCGTAACACTGCTTGAGGCTCCATCCTAAGCCACAAGCGCCACCAAGAAGTAAAACTTCTCCCCCACTTGTTTCAAACTCATCTCTGCAGATAAACAATTTGAAACAAACAAGTGCCGACAGTGTTTCACACACATGTCGCATACAACAGGATTAAACACACTAATAACTTAGTCGACAGACCGACCTGCTCTGATACCACTAATGTAACACCCCAATATTACCCAAAGTTTAATATGAAAAAATCAGAGTAATTTAAAATTTTCATAATTTAATACTGAGGCATCACATCATCAAAAATAACTCACTTTAAACAGTTTGTTTTAAAGTATAAGTCTCGGATACATAGCATCGCAGGAAGACGTAAATTGATTCATAAAAATAGAATATCTTGTTTATTAAACTTCCTCATCAAAACCATGTTCATATAAATTATGGTTCTTAATCCACAAAAAGGAAACAAGTAAAGAACAACAACAAGGACAACATAAATATTCCCCCCGAGTGCTACGTATCAAAGCGACACCGACTCGACTAACAGCAGCTAAAAACTCCGTCTTCATAACCTGCACGTTACCAATATAAAGGTAACGACGAAACAAGTAAAGGGTGAGATAATTCAAAACATATAGTTAAAGGCATGATAAAATATATATATATATATATATATATATATATATATATATATAGTTTTAGAATTATAAAAGATATAAGTTATTAAGTGCATTCCAACACATAACCAAACCTCACTTACTTCGATCGTCATTCTAATGTGTATAATCTACACTATATCGTCATAACCTCATCGGCATACTTCATCGCAACAACACATAACCCTCCATCACCACGAAATCATCACTAGTTAATACATCACTAATTAACACGACAGTCTTAAACAACAACATCAACCAACAACATTAAATAATGCTAATAATATAAGCAACATAAACAAATCATCACAATTTGGCTAGAGCCCATCTTCGCTTTTGGCATAAAGCCCATCATCGCTTGTGGCATAAAGCCCATCATCACAACATCGTCACAAACATCATCACATCATATATCATCGCAATTCAATATCATCCATCAATCAACAAAAACTCAACGCCAAACAACTCAAACATAAACATAACCGACTCCATGAGACACGACTATGTTATGCATGTGGTACCCATCGCTTTGTCCGTAATTAGGGACACTTGACATAAAGCCAATCTTCGCTCGGCATAAAAGCCATCATCACTTGGTATAAAAGCCATCATCGCTAGGCATGAAAGCCCTCTTCGCTTATGAAATGTATGTGACTCGACAATAAAACAACACAACACAAAAACATCATCATCGCTCATCCAAATTGGCATAAAGCCCACATCGCCATAATTTATCCAAAACAAGATAAATATATCATCGCATCATAATTGCATTATGCAAACATCACCAATAAATTCATCAAAAGTCATGCATTCACAGTCGGAAGCATTTATTAACAACATCAAGTTAATCATCACATCATCATGTACAAAAACATATATCATCGCATTGCATATCAACAAGTATTCATTAATAAATACACCGTCGCAAATCTTACGTTTATTCACACCGTATCATCATCAATTAATTCACTAAATTCCGAAAACGGGAAAATAGTCAAACACCTATACTCGTCACGAAATCCATTCCTAATAACCGGTATTAATCATAATTGTCGACGTCGGAATCGGAATCGGATTGTCCATACGTGCCTTAAATCCACTAAAACACAATCCGGTTCAATTTACCGTAAATTGGCCTATTTCAGGTTGCTTCGTAAAAACTCGTAATTTCTAAAAACTAACCTCACCACTACGTTCTACACGTCGAACTTAGCTAGCACGTCAATTTTCGTTGAATTCGGAGCAACTTGCTCTGTCGCCGAATTTACCGAAATCGGAAAATCGAAACATAATCGGGTTCTAAATTTAATCGGCTATCTTATATCCTAATTATATTTTATTAATATCAACTAGTAGTATAAGGATTTTGGAAATTTAGCAAGAAACAGAACCTGAACAAATTATGCAGAAAATTTCATTTACAGAAAAACAGAAAAACTACAATACAGCAAGCAGAAATGGAAATTTGCGTGGCACCCCCTTAATCAACAGGGACGACCGTCCCAACCCTTGTAAGTATGTGGAGGCGAGGGCCTCAGTGCAGGGGACGGCCGCCCCACCCATGGAGGTGGGCGCCTCCCCCACTTAATTCCTTCATCCAATTATTCTTCTCCCTGCGTTTTTACTGTTTTACATTTCTGGTTTTTCTTTTGTTTTTCCATTGTTATGTTTTCTTTTCCATTTTCATTCTATAATTCTAACTCTACAACACCAATAATCAACACCCATAATTTCTACAACAAATCCAACTCTTCTAAACATTTCAACAATCAATCAAAACCCTATAACCCAACTATTAATTTTACCCCCAAATTCAAAATATAATCATCAAAACCCTAACTATATGGATGGAGAAATCAAACCCCTTACCATGGAAGTTTGGATGATTCTTGATGATCCTACAACCCAACCTCAAGCTTCCTCTCTTGCTCTCTTGCTCTTCTTCTTCCTCTTCTTCCCAAAACCCTCTCTTTTCTCTTCCAAGTTTCTATTTGGTTTTGTGTTTTCAAAGACTGGAAGGAAAGAAGGAAAACAATGGTTTTATAAGTTATTTCCTACTAGTAAGCCAAGTATCCATGTTTGGTTTTGGTATTGTTTGAATGGAAGGAAAATGAGGAGAAATGATTTGTAATGGTATTTTTCCCCACTAGCAAGCTCAAGGGTGCAAACCCAATTCTACATAATTAATCCTCACACCCCATCTATTCTTATAATTAACACTCTAATAATATCTACCAATATTATTAATGCAATCAATTAAAATAATTCCGGGGAATTAAATATCGGATCCGAATAATATTTTACCGAACCGAACGGAATAAAACCCGGACCGAACACAACGTCGCCAGATAAATTAATAGATATATTAATTAATATAATTATTTTCGCTCCAAAACAATCGTCAAACGGTAATTCAAAATATTAATATAATATAATATTAATAAAACAGCTACACTAGCCCTGATGTTGTCATGCAAAGATTGGACCTATGGTTCAGGATAAGAGGAGTCTCTACCTATGTAAACATGCAAAGGATGTAAATCCTAATGTCTAGGCTCGAGAGCTATCCTAACCGAGCGGTCCTAAGGGAAAGCTATCCTATATCTTTCTTGGTTGTAAAACCAAGGGATACAAAGGGATGAAGCAATCAAGTGCTTTGGAAGAAGCAAAAAAAAACAATGCAATGCACAAACAAATGTCACACAAGCGCAGGAAAAGGAGGAAGTCCCATAGCCTACAAAATCAAGTCGAGTGCCAGAAGCAACAAGGAGCCAATATATTCCAAGTCCCGTGAATGGTATCACCGCATGACATAAATCGTCAAGTGTGAAGAGCAAATGATGTGAGTTCAACAGTAAATGTGAACCCCAGTAAAGCGTGGAGTCAGAATAGGGAACTGTTGCCACTTTATTATTATTGACTCGATAAAGGAAGCAACATTATTCGCGTGTGTTGAGCTGACACGGACTAGAACTGTGCAGTGGTCGATTGTAGACCCATTTCGCTTGCCCATCATATCATTATGACTCGATAGCAGGAAATAAAAAAAAAGTGGGACTTTGCTTGGTGGTGCCACGTCGGGTTACCTAACCACTATGACCTATGCAAGCATAAAATGTAAACACTTACTGAGAATGGCCTCCCTATGCACGAATGAGGACTTTAAACATAACCAAACACAAGTAGCACACAAAAGCGCCCTAAACGAGTCTTTAAATAAACCATAGGGGTTCCTGAACATGCTCCAACTACGGAAGCCCCATAATCCATCTCTATTCCTACTTCTCAAGGAAAAGGAAAAGCTGTAAAGCCCTACTTCTCATGATATCTAGGAATGCTGTAAGAGAATGCAAATAAATGGTGTAGAAAATACCAAACGGATATCAAATCCGAAGAGCACTACGAGATAAAGAATATAATCTGGAAAACTTCAAGTACTGCAACCACGCAACGAGAGTAAACCGGTGAGAAACGCTCAAGGTATCAAAAACAAGCGAGATTTGCGTTCATACACATCCGAAGTAGTAACACCTACACAGGAGGATACATCCCAACAAACAGACAATAGAATGCACATATGCGCACAAGCCAAGAAACATGTGTATACACATTCCATACAAGGATACTTATGAACGGAGTTAGGCCGAAAATGGCAAGTAAATAGAATGTACATGTGGGCGTAAGTGCGAATAACCTACAAGAATGGAGTTATACCGAAAATGCAAGTAAATAGAATGTACACGTGCATACACGAATAACCTGCAAGAACGGAGTTAGACCGAAAATGCAAGTAAATAGAATGTACACATGGGTGTACAAGCACGAATAACCTGCAAGAACGGAGTTAGACCGAAAATGCAAGTAAATAGAATGTACACGTGGGTGTACAAGCGCGAATAACCTGCAAGAACGGAGTTAGACCAAAAATGCAAGTAAATAGAATGTACACGTGGGTGTACAAGCGCGAGAAATGAAGTATCATTTCATATGTATGTATAATACAAGCTCTCGCACGTATACACTTCAAAAATGATATACAACGTTAGAACACGTGATGTTTTGCATTTAAAGTCAAGAAAATAAATTTTTCTCAGTTCCAATTCGCGCTAATCCTGTTATTAGGCGCTAAGCGCGTCCAAGTCATAAAGTTTGGCACTTAGCGTGCTCCTGGTGGCACTAAGCGCGACCTGTAACCTGCAAAACTTTTCTGCTGTGAACCAAATCTCCTTTCCATGATGTTTCCATGCCAAAAGTCAATCCAAACAGTCAAGAAACAAGGAAAAGACTCATCGGAAGCACTTAAGTTCAAAGGTCATTATTTGCAAGAAAATTGCAAAGGAATGGAAACACGGCAAAACATTCAATCTCAAACATGCAAAGGAAAACGTCAAAGTGATCAAGAGCACACCTCACAGATTTAGGTGCATGTGCATGAGTTGTATACAATGCAAAATGCTCCTAAGAAACAAAATGCACTTAATTCTACATTTCGACATTCTTTTGTATGCAACTTAAGCTTCAATTCACATGAATCAATGCATGTTAATCAATCTACACCCTCTTTAATGCGTGAGCATATGATAGATCATGCAAAATGCACAAATTAGTTACCTAAATGCAATGAAAACATGTTAAAATGTCAAAAAAGAAATAGAATGCACAAAGTGTCAAGTTATGGAGTGTGCATGCTTGTGTAATTGTTTTGTAAAAAGTGAGGTTTCCTCATGTTTTCGTGTCTTAAAAATCATACACCGACATGCTCAATTATTTTCAACTATCCTACATGCACATGTAAGGATATACAAGAATGCAATTTATGTCGAAGAGTGTGTATTCAAGTGTGTGTATATGTGAATTATGTACAATGTGCAAGTGCATCTAAAATTAGGTGCCTTAATTCCTACATTTTGACATAATTCAATGTACAAAGTAAGCCTCTAATCGCATAATTCAATGTATCTTAATTGATCTACACATTTCCAAATGCATGAACATACAATTAATGATGCAAAGTGTTCAAATCATGTGTCTAAATACAAGAAAAATCAACACTACAAGTGTATGTTTGTGCTATGAACAAATTCTTCACATCGACAAAATAACGTTGCAAAATTTAATTCAATTCAAAGAATTCAAAGACGAAAATTCAAGAATCGGAATCCACACGGAATTTGTAAGCAATTTCAATATTCAATTTCAAGAAAATCTAGAAATCAACAATAGCTTAAAATAAGTGCTTAATTGAACTAAACACTTACTTGAACTTGAAGTTTGAATCAAATTGGAGAGGAATTCCTTGAGCTCTTCGAAGAAAATACCAAATCAACGTTGAATTGATGATAATACTTGAAATCAAGCTTGGATTCTTGAAGATCTTGAAGCTTAAATGGAGAATTGAAGAAGACGAAGAGAAGTTTCTTGATTCTTGAAGAATTAAAGAGAAATCAAGTGGAGAAACTTCCTCTAGGTTGAATCCTACGAAAAGGAAGAGAAAATGAGAAGAATTTGGTGAAGAAACTGCTCTGATGAGAAGATGGAGTTCTGGGGATGTCGTAGGGCGTGTTTAGCGACGAGAGGCGCGCTTAGCGCGGTTCACGGTGGTGATTGGTGCTAGGGAGGAGCCAGGTGGTGGCCTGTGATGGTTGCTTGGAGGGAAAAGTGAAATTTGATTTTTGTTCTTGAGTTTTGGCTTTGGTTTGAAAGAGAATTAGAGAGTGATTTGAGGTGAAACTTAAGCAAATGATTTTGTTGTCATGATTTGTGAAGGCAAAAAATTATTTATAGTGTGGGGAATTGGGCCTAAAAGTGCCTTGGATCCATAATCAAGCTCAAATCGCGATTATCCGGATAATTTTCGTAATTAATTCAAAATAGCCCGATCCGAGGAGAATTTGAAGTCTGACTCTAAACAAAAAATATCCAGAATGCAATTTTTCTTATTGGAGTCAAAAATTTGACTTAATTGGATGAATGGTCAAGGCGATATGAATTTCTGAAGTTTCAGTACAGTTTTCAGGCGATTGACACGTGCAAAATTTTCAATGCGCTCTTCAGAGAAAATGCCTCGAACGAGGGTCTTCTGATCAAAAATTGCAAGTGAGTGTTCCTGAGAAAATCAAAGCTAACGAAATTTGTGAACTTTTGGCACTGGTCCCATCTCGTTTCGATAAACATCAAGTGAGATATGATTTTTCGAAGTTTGCGTATCAGATGAAAATTGCTCTGTTCAGCTCAAAATTGCATCCGAAGAATAAAAACTGGTCTTAAACGGTGAGGAATCAGCTCCCGGATTGTGAACGAAAGTTGTAGAGGGATTCGATACGGAATTTTAGAAATTAGCCCCACTCAATTTTGAGTTTCCAGCTAGGATATATGAATTTTTTAGTGGACAGAACACACAGTTCAGCACTAAAGTTCAGTTTAATCCACTTGAGAAATTGATTTTTTTCTGGGAACCTTCCTCACATAATTTGCTTTCGGATTTCAAATGAAAGTTGTCTATAATAATGAGAGGGACTTTCCGGTCAAAAATCATCAGAAAATACCCAACGAGCTGAGATATGCATCCGAGTACCAAATGCCGAAAATCCAAAATCCACTTTACTACGAACTAAGCGAATAAATTCTTTTTCTTTGACGAAACGGCCTCCGATATGAACAAATAAATTAGAGAACATATTGAAACGATACCAGAGCTTATGGAACCAAACCAAAATAGTTTTCCAACCAGAATATGTTGTATCGAGCATGCGAATCGAAGAGTATCGATATCAGACTCAAAATGATCTGAGACAACTAAAACGCGCCATTTTTTACCGCTTGGGATACCTTGAACCTGGTAACCCCATGATCAAAGTTATGCCTATGACTGCATGTATGTTTATGCAATCAAATTATAAGCCCGAAATACGGAAAAGAAGAGGGTAAATTTTGTGGTACAACAGTTGCCCCTATTCAATCATCCTTAAGCTTGGGAGCAAGGTTGGCGTCTGCCTTCCGAGCGATAAGGTGCGAGGTGATTGAATACCAAAATGGACTCAAAAATTTACACTATGAATCCCAAAAGTTGTATCAAAAGATGAGTGTGGACTTTTATATCCCAATGAGCCTCACAGAGGAAAATGATATGTTGCGTTAGGGCTTAACTGGGCCAAAACACGAGAGTCCTGACCTAAAGAGAATTGGCCTCTACCCAATTCAATCAACAATGCCAGGGGAGAACTGACATGCAAGTGGAGGAAATACTAGATACGTTAACCATACTAACCATATTACGCCAGAGGATAACTGGACGAGCGTGACGCAAAGACTAGGAAACGCCGATTAGGCTTTACGAAGAAGAGAAACAAGTGTATTCTTGTTATCAAAAGGTAACCCACAATGCTAGGGGAGAACTGACATGCTAGCGGAACAAAGACTAGATACGTTAACTAGACTAACCACATTACGCCAGAGGATAACTGGATGAGCGTGATGCAAAGACTAGGAAACGCCGATTAGGCTTTACGAAGAAGAGAAACAAGTCTATTCTTGTTCTCAAAAGGTAACCCAAAATGTCAGGGGAGAAATGACAATATAGCGGAACAAAGACTAGATACACTGACTAGACTAACCATATTACGCCAGGGAATAATCGGACGAGTTTGTGATACAAAGGATAGAAGATGTCGATTAGGCTTTACTGACTTAGAACGATGTACTCTGAGTAGAGAAACAAGTGTATTCTTGTTCCCGAAAAGGCATAGGGGGAGAACCTGTCCTAAGAATGTTGCACCAGGGGATGAACTGGCAGTTTCAACAAAGATGAAGGCTGGAAATGCTGACTAGATTTCACACATAACGCAGAGTATCCTACATCATGCGTATAGGAGAGAGCGTAATACTCAAACCTAATCAAGAATTGGTACCAAGTTAACTCTTGTGCAAAGGGGGAAAACAAGTGTAGGGCTTTCTTTCAAAGTAAGATAGTGAAAACGTGTTGCACCAAGGTGATATCTGGTAGTATCAACACCAAAGAAGACAATGGACATATCGCGCCAGGAAAAACTGGGGACAAGAGATAATATTCATGGCTTATAATTCCATGCAATATATGAATTTCCTAAGAAATAATGCAAATGTGATGATGCATGGTTGCAAAAAGATAAACCAAGTAGCCAAGAATCGCAGTTATCGAACCATCATATTCAAATCGGAGGTCACGAGGAAGATAGCACTGATATGCCGCTAGAGATACGACCAAACTGTTGATTCAATAAATCACTTGGGGAGATCAAATGACATCAGGTGAACATGCTACGAAATTGATTTCATAGGTAAATTGTCGGCTGGACATTGATCCGCTGGGGAATAAAAGGAGTCACTTGAAGAAGAACTTCCACCATTACCCATCATGACTCCGACAGGGGGTGAAAATGACGCGCCGACCTACTGGGGCTACCATGATACGCACTCCAACTCCAACTGGGCGAGAATCAGAGCATACTGGCGCTCACACACTAGAGATATCAGTAAGTACAAACCCGTTGGGGATAAACATCTGAGATCAATGGTTCGAATTTCGTCTTCTCAAGGCATAAGAGTTTCAACCTTCTATTAGAGCATTTTGAAATTCCAATGAGCATTTACTAGGGAATTCCAACTAAAATGGGCACCGACAACGCGCACTAGGGATTTGAACAATGCCCTTCAACAATTTTTTTCCTGTAACAACATCTGCTAGGGAACTTCATCAAGGATGCCATACTGATAACAACCATTGCATCTGATCCTTTGCAAAAGGCATCTTTACTTGGAGATCTCTCATCCGTGTTCACTGGGGAAGTATGAGAGCGTGCTTCACCGGGGATGATGAAAAAGAAGTGAATATATCTTCTTGTGATAAGAGAGCCTCAATAGGTGATAAAATAAAATAACTACAGAGAGCACAATATTTGAATGCAAAGTTCCAATGATTTATTGAATGGAAATATGCGAATGACAAATAATAACCCTCACAAATGAGTTGTGGTGCCCCGGCAAGGCACTAGGCTTAAAGTTTTATTGTTCAAAGCGTAAAGCGAAAAAGCATAAAACAGAAAAACATTTACTCCTTTCTAAATGGGATTGGTATAACATCCTTATCTGTCCAATTGTTGAGTCCATTGTCGGGAGTTGGGAAGACCTAATTATTGATTTCAAAGTCACCATCATCATCTTCTATAGCATAAACTTCATTCTTGTTGATGCAGAATGGAGGTACACCAGCACGTTCACAAGTATCATTTTCTGACCCTTGGAAGTGAAGCCTAAACCAGTCTTGTCAGATTTGAACGGAAAATCGGGTAGCTGACCCCAAACAGTACAACCTCCTTATTCTATTACAGCTCTGGCGTCCTTCAACGAGGCCATCTTTGGTCGAACTCTAGTAATCTTAGGAGTGACAGGAGCGTCGACAGGCATGACTCGTGGAACTACTTCGAAAGCTTGACAATGAGTCTAGATAAATTCGCCTTCCATTTCAATGTATCGAAATGATTGTAGATGGCTTACCATATACTCTTCTTCTCCACAAATGGTGACGATCTTTCCTTTCGCTGGGTACTTTAACTTCTGATGCAGGTAGAGGTAACAGTGCTTCCCCATGTATCCAAGGGCATCCAAGCAGGCAAGGATAGGCTGGACGAATATCCATCACAAATAAAGTAGAATCAAAAGTATGGGAACCTACTTTGATTGGCAGGTTGAGTTCTCCAAGTACTATTCTCTTTGAACCATCAAAAGCTCTTACGATTATGTCATTTTGTTTCATGATTACTTCTTTAGCATCAAGTCTGTCAAGAGCACTCTTCAGTAGGACATTCAGATCAGAGCCAGTATCCACCAATACGTGAGACAATGTAGTACCCTTACACCCTATAGAAATGTGCAAGGCTTTGTTGTGCTTTCTTCCGGCAAGAGTTAAATCAACATCAAAAAAGCCCAAGCCATTGTCTACGGTCAGGCTAGCAATACAACTTTCTAATTGTTCAGCAGAAGTGTCTTGCGGTATGTGGGCATTCTTCAGAAACTTCACCAAGGCTTTAGCATGAGCCTCGGAGCACAACAATAGAGCTAGCATGCTCCTTTGGTACTTGCCGAAGCAGTCGAGTTACTTTTTTCCTTGAGCCTCGGGAGTTGGCTCAGTTGCAGGAATACGAACTGGTGCATTAGTGTCTTCTGGAGGAGTGATATCTGGAGAAAATACTCTTTCGGTTCTGGTTACTTTTCTTGATCCGGTGATATTGTCGACATCAGGAATAGCAGCTTCAACCGTACTGTCTTCATTGGTTAATGGCTCTTGCTTGACACCATAGTAGTAAACTTAGGCTCCATAATTCCAAGGTATAGCTTTGTCAGAGGAATATGGAATGGGTTTGGGCGAGGTAATAATTAGAGGTGTCATTCTAGGTGCAGGATCGGTAGAGGCAACCCTAATTTTGTTCACATCAGCATATTCTTCGGGATAGTCATCATCTCCTCATTCGATTGCTTTGATGTCGTCAATTGCAATCTTGTAGCTTTCAGGGGCGGTATATCTTATCATGAAATCAAATTTACCACTTGGTTGCCCCAAGGTATCCTGCACGCACGACTTTATTCTCATCTTCAATTTTCAAGCTTTTGAAACATCTTCGCACAAACTCTACTGCACGGAGTTTTCGTGAATAGAACTTCTCGGTTGTCTATCAGGCATTGAACACCTCTCTTCAACCAAGCACGTCCGTTGGGCTTGGACGCGCAGTAACGGTAGTTGTCAAAAAATCTTAGAAATAAACCGCTTGTATTCTTCAATACCATCAAGGAGTAGTCATCTCATTCACAACAAAGACATATGAGTCGTTATCAATGGCATTGGTACTCTTGCCATAATCGGGCATTGGTGCGTTGATCACATTCAGAGTTTCTACAAGAGGGTCAAATTCAATTTCTTGAGCTTCAATCATGTCTTGGATCTAGTTCTTCAGGGACCAACAGTTGTTGGTGTCGTGCCCTTGGCTATTAGAGTGGTATGCACACCTTGCATTAGGATTATACTTCAGAGAAGACGTGTTAACATGCTGAGGCGGATCCCTCAAAGTAATCAACTCTGCTTTCAACATTTGTTGTAATTCTTGAGAAAATGGCTTGTTGATCTTTGTAAATTGTCTTCTTGGCGCATTCTGCCTACACGCGTTGTCTTGTTGAGGTTGCACTGGTGTGGAATTGGAGATCAGGACTTCCCCCACAGATCAGCTTTGTCACGGTTCTTCTGACCATACACAACATTGGCTTCTTTCTTTCCACCAAAATATCTCTTCACAACATTTAAAGATGTCTGGACTTGAATCTTTCCACTCTTGATTCCAACATCAATACGCCTCCCGCCAAGACGTTCGGTGAATCTGTCGAGGAATTTCTAATCGATGATTGAAGAATGGACTGTTGTTCCATGAACATGTCAACCAATTCTATTAGACAAGGGTGGTTGAACTTTGTCGCTAGATCTCTATTTCGGGCGCATTTTGATCCTCTCATCACGCCCATAGACATATTTTGTAGTTGCATACGGTTGGTGCCAATTTAGCATTATATTGGTACTGCTTTGTAAAAAGCATCGCCAAATCATTCCATGTATGATGTGAGTATTCTCTAGATGATATTACCACTCTAATTGTACTCCGGACAGACTCTCTTGAAAGAAATGCATCCATAATTTCTTGTCAGCAGTGTGTGGTTGAATTTTCTAAGCATAGGACTTCAGATGAAGCTTCAGACAAGAAATGCCATCGTACTTATCAAAAGTAGGAACTTTGAATTTATGGGGAATGACCACTCCAGGAACCAAACTTAAGTCATCAAAGTTCAATCCTGACATTTTCAGAATTTCCACAGCGTTCAGACGGTCTTCGAGTTTCTTATACTTCTCGTCATCAGGAGGATATTGCTCGCTCATATAGTCTTCTCCTTCATCTTCTTGAGACTCGTGATGGCTTCCCTCATTGGCTTTGACACTTCCTTCAGTTTTTCCGCTCTTTTCTGAGAGTTCAAGCTGTCGGACCACCTTGACTAGACCTCTGAACCTTCTTCCCAAGTTGACAATGCTATGTATTTTCTTCTTATTCTTGGTGATGAGCTCTTTCAGATATTTCTGTCCTTAGGCCAAGTTGGTGAACATCTCTTGGAACTGAGCGTTCTAAGTGTAATACGGTGAACTGACTTTGAGATTTTTGTTTTGCTTTTTATCGCAAATGTTGCGGATAGCAAGAGTCGCCACCGACTTTTCTTATATCCAATTAAGGGAAGGTGAAAAGAACATGAAAAGACCTTCGTTAGATTCTAAGTAAGGGAGAAGGTTATGAAAAGGGAAGGTATTAGCACCCTTTTCCATCCGTAGTTATCTACGGGCTCTTAGTTGCTCTTAGATCATTTTCAAAAAAAAGTGCTTTCTGTGTGTTTGACAAAAATGTTTTGAAAAAGGCATTTCGCTTTGACTTTGTAATGATTCATGTAGGAATGTATACAAAGTGTTCGGAAATGTTTCATTTTGTAAAGAATTTGAACTTTGACAAAAGTGTGTGGTGTGAAAAGTATTTTGTTTGAGCAAGCAACCAAAAGTCTTATTACCTACTCAGAACGGTCGTTTTCATGTTGTTTTACGCTCCTTTAGAATAGCGCTATCTATACCATTAGTTGGTAGGTAACCTATTCGCTGGATGTAGAAGGACATTCAAGGGACATCGGATGGTCATAGAAGGCAACTTGTAGGAGTATCCTAGCACATTCAAGGGACGATCACCACTTTCGAGGAAACAATCGAGGACGAGATCATGTATTCGTGAGGCTACATCGTGGGTCTATGATCTTTGTATCAAGGGACTATGATGATATATTTCGGCAACAATGTTAGGATACCTCTACGCTCGAGGACTTGACCATTTGTATTCGTAAGGCGAGAGAGAATTACCCTAAGGGTGCATGTGTGGAAGAGTGTGTCAAATTCGATAATGTTATCTTGCATTTAGATGTGATCTATGTTCGCTTTTATCTTGCCATACACGCCTAGTTACTAGCTTATAGGTACGGAAAGTAAATTGCGGAAAGTAAAGTGCGGAAAAGTAAAAGTCTTACGCTATTACATGGCTTTGGGGCAGTTACATAATAAGAGTGCGGAAAGTAAAAGTCCTAATTAAACTATTACATCCCATAGGCAGTTACATAATATTGAAAAGAAAAGCAAGAAAAATCGTCTGAAACGTTACAACCTGTAAACAGATACATAATCTGAAAACACGAGAAAATTGCATAAGAGGAAAAATGTTAGTAAAAATATGATTTTTAAATGAGGAAAAATATTTTAGATTAGTAATGACAATAAGATGATAAGATAATTTTTTGGTAATTTTCTGAATCGATTTCGATAATTAAAAACAATTAAAAGTCAATATAATGGTTAATTAGCAATTAATTAAAATATGCATGCAAAAATATTAATTTTAATGTCAAAAATTAAATAAACATTTTTCTGATAAAATGCAAAAGGAAAATATTTTTGGTGTTTTTTAAATGGATGAAAAAAAATGTTTGAAGACTAATTAAATTGAATGAAAATATTAAGAAAAATAAGAAATAGAAAAAGTTAGTTTTGCAAAGTGATAAAAGAAGTGTCACGCCGTGGATCGAACTCACGCCCTTTGAAGAAATCCATCAACACGTTGCCAACTGAGTTAGGTTGCCTTGGTGTCATGATCCTGGAAACAATGGTTTATAAGCGTAAACGTGTCATAAATTGGAATTCAAACACAGTCAACACGTGTGGGACCTAGGTGGTATGAATGGACGAATCGAACAGCGCCACGCATGCCTCGTCACCGTTTCTAACAACGCCGAGCCCTAGCTCCGGTCGTCTCCGCCAAGAAAACTCCAAACCCGCAAAATAGCAAAATAAAAAGCAAAGGGATACCCTACCCCCCTAAGTCGACCATGGCGAGTTCAATGGTGGTGTCTGTTTGGATTGAAAACGCCTGTATCGGCCGATTCGAACTAACAGCTCAAGAAACCCTAAACATGGCAAAACGCGATTTAGACTTTCAAGCTCATGAATGATGGCCAGATCCCTCTATGATGTCTCATGATCACATTAGAATGATTAGTTTCGATTAAAACAAGCGTATATTAAAAATTTGAATTAAGAAAAGTATGAACATGTATGTTCATGTATGGCTCGATTCAAGCATGTTTAACCATAGTTTTTGATGTGTACTTACTCAAACTTACCTCAGGAACACAATGGGATGCTTGAGAGTGGTTGGAAGTGGCTGAAAAACCAAACTCGAATTTGCCAAATTTGTGAAAAAATTTGGAATTTTAGGGTTGCTTCAAGAGGCTAGGGTTTCGTCCTTTGGTCTTTTGGATGTGTTGTGTATTTATAGAGTGAAAGATTGAAGTAAAAAGAATGAAAAAAGATACACTCTTCAATGCAAAAATATTTTCTCTTTAAATTCAAATCAAATCTTTTCAAAATTTGATTTTTCCTCCCTTGCATGAGCTAGCACGAATTTGGCAAGTTGTGTAGGCTTTCTTGGTCCCCAAGCTTGATAAAAAACCAACCCAACTCAAATTATACCTTGTTTTCATATTTTATTTTATTTAAATTTGAATTAAATGTTTTTAAATTCAAAAATAAATCAAAAAATAGAAGGTGGTCGTGGCAAGGCATCAAGAGGTCACAAATAATATTATGATCAAGTTTGGATCATAAAATTATAGGCCCATTTAGAAAAAATTGGATTTTGTCAGATATCTTTCTTTGTGCAATTCTTCAAAAATGCCCAACTTGTGCAAGGTGCATCTTTCTCAATTTTTAACATTGTTGAGTGTTATTGGACTTTTTAGAAAGATCTAGATGTCCTCTAAACAACCTCTTTGGTTTCATCTCAATTGGAGTTTCCATGCTCAATAACACTTCATTACAAAAAGTTGACTTTTTGTTGACTATGAAAAGGACCTGTAATGTTTTGATCCATATTTTCAAAATGAAGCATTTTTTGACAATGCTTGTGAGACATGAAGTTGTAGAGAATTGAATTCTCTTCAAAATGAGAGGTGGTGGAAAACATTTTGATAAAGTATGAGAAAGTTATGCTCAGTCAAAGTTCAGTTGACTTTTCTCTAGAAAACCCTAATTTGGAAAGTTTGACTTTTGATCAGATCTTGAGTTTTCTTGATGAATCATGATCAACCATTGATAAAATGATGAATGTCACTTCAAAATATGGATGTTGACCAAAAATCATGAAGTTTGACTGTATGTTGACCACAGTTGACTTTTTGTCCAATACAATTGATTTTCAACCATCTGAGCAATTGTCTGAGGAAACTTGACTTGTAGGGCTTGAAACTTGTCATGGAGATTCTTTGAAGCATATGAGGAGGCATGATGACCATTGGAGATGTTGGAAGTCCATTTTGATCTGAGAATTTCCAAACCCTAGTTTGGGTTGATTGTCTAGGAGAGGGTTTGTCTGACCAACCCTTGAAGAATCCTTGAGTATGGATGTGTGAAATGTCTTGAGGAGCAGGAGGGCAAATTTTGGGGTATGACACTAAGCTTGGAGGTCTTTGACATTTTGTTCAAGAGCCATTTCTGCTGAAATAAACAACGAGAGAATAAGAAAAACCGGTCTTCAGAGTACTTGTTATGAAATGATATGCTATGATATGCAATGCAATGCAATGTTTTTCAAGGACCTTAGGAATTTAAATTTGGTAAACAAGCACGAACAAACTTTTTATTAGTCTGATTAGTAAATACAAAATAAACTTTAAGTACAAAGTAAAATTCCTAGGGCTTAGGCCTCCCATGGCCGCTTGCTCTTTGTGTTGATATAGGTGTTAATGCTCTGTTCCTCTTGAAGTAACTTTGTCAGCTCCAATACTCTTTTCTCGCTTGCATAGCATTAGGCCTTGAAGATATCCCTTTCTTCTTTAAGTTGAATCCAAGATCTCTTCAATTCTTCAATAATTACGAGTAGGATAGCAGTATATGGCATCATGAGATTTTGAGCACGAGCTCGTACCCCTTTGAGGTAATGTTCCCAAGGACTGGAATTTTTATACCCCAAACTGTTAGTATCAGTCTTCTTCACCATGCCCCAAGCGTGCACAAATCTTTGGCGATAACCATGAAGATCATTGTCGTAGTCGAATATAATACCTTGGATAAGCATGTCATGAGGACTATCTCTTCGAGCATAACCAAACTATCGTAGCGCCAGAGAAGGGTTATAAGATACCTCTCCTGCCAAGGAGTGGTACATTAGGGAATTCTCCACAACGCTCAATAAAAGTGAAGTCTTTTTGAGAGTATAGACACCAACGGATATCTGAATAAGAGGGTGACATCAAACTTTGAGACCACTTCAGACCTTGTTCATTCTTCGTTACGGATCGGGGAAGGTGCAAAATAAACCACCTGGATAATAACGGTATGCAACACATGAGAGTTCCTTGTCTTTTCATAGTACGAGTGTGGAGAGAATGCAGGATATCTCCAAGTAAAGTAGGCACAGGATTGTGAGTGAGAAATATCTTAATGGAGTTCACGTCTATGAATTGATCTAGATTAGGAAATAGCACCAAACCATAGATTAGTAAAGATAAAATATCTTCGAAAGTGTGGAAACTTATAGCCTTTAAGAATTCTCGAGCCTTCTTTATCAGAAACGTAGCAAGCAAACCCTTAACTCCATTTCTTGTTTCCCAATTAGATTCGATGTCTGACCGCTTTAGATGTAAAACTACTACAATGTCTTCAAACCTCGGAAATTTTTCTAGACCAGTGAAAGGAATCTGATCAAGAATGGGTATCCCGAGTAGCTTAGAGAATTCTTCCAATGTAGGTACCAACTAATAGTCTCAGAAGGTGAAGCAGTGATGTTTCAGATCAAAGAATTGGAATATGACGCTCATCATATCTTCTTCAAAATCGGAAGTAACCAAGTCGAGTAGATAATCATGCCTCTTGATGAACTGAGAGTGATCGGAAACTTTTGACACTAACTCCTTGAGTTGAGAAGGTATACCCATGAAGTTGATTTGGATAGTCTTCCCGAAGCCATAATCCTACAAAAAGAGAAAAGATAAATCCTTAGGTCCTTGAAATGGTTAGAAATGTTATGATGATATGATGTTATGATGTCATGATGTCATGTTAAAATAGCAAGCACAAACAATTCACACAATAGCCCTAGGTTTAAGGCTTGCATGAGGTATATGTGTCTACCCTAACGAAGTTTAAGTTGGCTCAACTCGTCCTATAATAGTAACCGGTTCTAGGAATCTCATATCACGGGTCTTTCTCACAAGCTTTATTTTAGTACGGCTACCAAATGGTCGACAAAACATCCCGAAGTCGAATCTCAATGAGTGTAGCATCGAGTATCAACCAACCTCACCGCACCAAAGCCGCTATATCACTACCTTTTAATGGATAAGATGGGTCAATTAAGGTTCAAAAATTTTAGTTAGTTTGATGACACCACGCAGATGCCAAATATTTCCTCAACTCGAACATGAGGAACATCGACATCCAAAGTTTTGCACTAACCATAGCCATCATATTAATTGTTTCGGTCTATGAAGGACAAATGATGCTCTATTACTACTTACCTAAGGAAACCTGGATCCGGGTGTAGGATCCCCCACAAGTATAATACCCAAGAAACCCTTAAAAGTAAATCATACAAAGCAAACAGAAAGCGAGTAAAAGTGATCTAAAACTCTAAGGTAACCTCTCTTTGGATTATCCCCAGTAGAGTCGCCAGTTCTGTAACACGGTGGGAGAACTGACTTGCTTGTTTTGCGTTTTATCGTAAATGTTGTAGATAGCAAGAGTCGCCACCGACTTTTCTTTTATCCAATAAAGGAAAGGTTAAAATAACAGGAAAGACCTTTGATAGATTTTGAGTACGGGAGGTAATTATGAAAAGGGAAGGTATTAGCACCTTTTCTATCCGTAGTTATCTACGGGCTCTTAATTGCTTTAGCTCACTTTTTGAAAATTTGCTTTCTGTGTGTGTGATTTGAAAAGTATTTCTCTTTGACTTCGTAATGATTCTTATATCAGTCCTCAAGAATGTATACGAAGTGTTTGGAAATGTTTCTTTAAAAGATTAAAGCTTTGCAATGATTCTCGTTGGAATGCATACAAGGTGTTTATTTGAAAATAGTTTTGAAAAGAGTGTGAGGTGTGAAAATCATTTTTTGATTGGAGCAAGCAATTAAAAGTCTTATTACCTACTTAGAAGGTCGTTCTTGTTATTTTCCTTTTCCTTTAGGATAGCGCTATCCATACCATTAGGTGGTGGGTAACTCTATTCGTTAGATATGAAGGAACGGGCGTAGGGTCATCGTATGGTCATTGAAGGCAACATTTAAGGATACCTTAGACATTCGAAGGGACGATCATCACTTATTCGTAGGCAACATCGAGGGTCATCGAGGGACTATGATCTTTGTGATTATTTTGAATCGAGGGTCTTTTGCTAATTGTACCCCTACGTTCTAGGGATATGACCATGTTTATCCAAAAGGCAACAAGAGAGGATACCCTAAGGGGTGCAAGTGTGAAGAGTGTGTTTAATTCAGATACGTTATATTTGAATTAGGTGATCTAAGATTGATTTTAATTCCTGCCATACAATCCTATTAGCATACATCTAAACAGTTTATAAGAGAGTGTAGAAAGTAAAAGTGTGGAAAATAAACCCTACACTATTACAAGGCTTTGGGGCAATTACAGAATAAGAGGTGCAAAAAGTAAAGTGCGAGGAATTAAATCTACGCTATTACAAAAAATAACCTTGCGACCTATACATCGATTTCTAGAATTTAAATGAGAATAAACCATGAATAAATAACATAAAAATATTTGAATGGAGACTTAATGTTCTAAACCCTAATTAAAAGGAAAAAGTATTTTTGGTATTTTGTAATATTGGAAGAACTAACTTGTTTGTGTTGCGTTATATCGCAAATGTTATGGATAGCAAGAGTCCCCACCGACTTTTCTTTTATCCAATTAAGGGAAGGCGAAAAGAAGAAAATACCTTCGTTAGATTAAAGTGGAGGCGTTATGAAAAGGGAAGGTATTAGCATCCTTTCCGTCCGTAGTTATCTCACGGGCTCTTAATTTCTTAGCTCACTTTATAAATTGCTTTTTGTGTGTGTTTGAAAAAATGTTTTTAAAAAGGCATTTCGCTTTGACTTCATAATGATTCTCGCTGGAATATATACGAAGTGTTTGGAAATGTTTTGTTTTGGAAAGACTTTGTAATGATTCACGTTGGAATGTATACAAAATGTTTTAAAAAGTTTTTGAAAAGTGTGAGGTGCAAAAAGTATTTTGATATATTTGAGCAAGCAAAAGAGTCTTATTTACCTACTCAGAATGGTCGTTTCCATGTTATTTTGCTTTCCTTTAGGGTAGCGCTATCCATACCATTAGTTGGTAGGTAACTCTATCCGTTGGATGTAAAGGGACATTCGAAGGGACATCAGATGGTCATAGAAGGCAACATGTAGGGATACCTTAGCATATTCAGACGATCATCACTTTCGTAGGGCAACAATCGAGGGACGAGATCATGTATTCATAGGCAACATCGAGGGTCATCGAGGGACTATGATCTTTGTGTCGAAGGGACTATGATGATATATTTGTAAGCGTCTTAGCTAAGATATCCCCACGCTCGAGGGACATGACCATGTATTCAAAAGACAACAAGAGAGGATACCCTAAGGTAGGTGCATGTATGAAAGAGTGTGTTGTATTCAGATTTTATCTTGTGTTTAGAAGTGATCTATGTTGTTTTTAATCTTGCCATACACGCCTAGTTATTAGCAGTTAAATATGTGCAGAAAGTAAATTGCGGAAATTAAAAGTGCAGGAAAGTAAACCCTAGACTATTACATGGCTTTGGGGCAGATACAAAATATAGGAGTGCAGAAAGTAAATCCTAATTAAGCTATTACATCCCATGAGCAGATACATGATATAGGAAAAAATGCGAGAAATTAAAGTCCTAACTATTACAACCTGTGAACAGTTACAATATGAAAAATAATTTCGCGAGAAGGATCGAATTGTAAATAATAAACAATAATGTTAGTAAAAAGAAAGTTTTTGAGTTAGGAAAAAGTTTTAGGTTAGTAAACCTAATTAAATGAGAAAATATTTTTGGGAATTTTCTGGATTAATTTGATATGAAAAAAAATGATTTAAAAGTTAATTTCTGATTAATTAACAATTAAAATAAAACATGAGTGAATAATATTTTTTGAATGAAAAAAATTAAATTAGAGTTTTTCTAACCTAATTATGAAAAGAAATATTTTTTGGTGATTTTTTAGTGCATTAAAAAAATGTTTGAAAGAAAATTAAATAGAATAAGAAAATATGAAAATAAATGAAAAAAAGGTTAGTTTTGGAACAAGGTGAAAAAAGGATATGTAGGAGCCAGGGATCGAACCCTGGTCCTCTCCATCAAACATTCGCGCCTTTGCCATCTGAGCTGGGTGGATTAGTTGTTAGAAAAACAAGCGAAATAAAATAAATATGAAAACCAAAGTTCAAAATATTCAAAATTTAAAACCGCCGCACGCGCGGCTAGTGGAAGGAGGACTGTTCATCAATGTTTTGACCAAGGTTTTTACCTACGGTTTGTGTCCGTGGAAAAACCCTATAGTGACGGCTTCGGTCGTCACTATATCAACTGTAAAATCAAACCGTTCATAATACACAAAATAAATTAGCTTTGAGGGTATCAATCGATTGGAAATCGTCTTCTGAGCACAATGATGGCCATCTTTTGGCTGACTTTGCCTGAACTATAAAGCCCTAATTTAGAGCTTTAAACCCTAGCCATGGCAAGTTTTCGTACTTGTGCTGAAACTTAAATCAAGCTATACAGAAAGCTTCGAAACATCATTAGAAAAACAAATGTGCAATTAAAACATGTTAAATATGAGGGTATGCACAAAACCGATTTCAAGTTTCTTGAAGGCCACCCTGAATTGGATGTCGTGATTTTGGACGTCTGGATGCTTGGTGAATGGCTGGAATCGATCAGAGAGTCACCAGGAAGCTGTTTGAATGCTTGGAATGGCCTGAATCGAAGAAATACTTTGGCTGCAAGTTGCTTGAAACACACGGTTTTTTGAAGCTTTTTTTTTAGGGTTCTTGAGGCATGAATTTTCCGTCCTTGTGCATCTGGGATCAGTGTGTATATATATTGGATGGCATTAGGTCAAGAATTGATGAGAAAATATATCCTCATCAATGTGAAAATATTTGATTGGAATCAAACTTTATTTTTCCTTTTTGAGACAATTTCAATCAAATCTCTTGCAAATCCCAATAATTTTGAAATTGATGCTTGTATGGCTTGCTTGGACCTCAAGAATGAGAGAAAATCACCTTGCACTTAATGTTTTGATTTTATATCTTTTATTTTAATTAAATTGGTTTTAAATGAATAAAAATCCAAAGTAAATAAAAATAAAAGATAAAAGGCGTGGACTTGGGCTTGGAGGTTCTAATTGATAAGAAACAAGTTTGAACCAAGAAAAGTTAGACCCATTTAAAAAAATGATTTTCTCAAGTATTTCTCTTCATGCACCTCCTCAAAAATGCTCAACTTGTACAATTTGTATCTTGCTCAATTTTCCACATTTTTGTGTGTTCTTGGACTTTTTAGAAATATCAAGATGTCCTATAAACACTCCTTTTAGTTTCATATGCATTGAAGTTTCCATGTTCATGAACACTTCTTTGCAAAAAGATGACGTTTTGTTGACCTTTAAACACTTCTTTGCAAAAAGATGACGTTTTGTTGACCTTTAAAAGGACCTGTAATATTTTGATCCATAACTTCCAAATGAAGCATTTATGGACAAAGCTTGTGATACATGAAATTGTAGAGAAATGAATTCCCTTAAAAATGAGCTTTGGTGGCAAAATTTATGATAAAGTATGTGAAAGTTATGCCTGGTCAAAGTTCTGTTGACTTTTGTCTCAAAAACCCTAATTTAGAAACTTTGGCTTTTGATCCAATCTTGATTTTTCTTGAGGAATCATGATCAACCCTTGATCAAATGATGAATATTACTTCAAAATATTTATGTTGACCAAAAATTATGAAGTTTGACTGTGTGTTGACCATAGTTCACCTTTTGTCCAATACAGCTGATTTTCAACCATCTGAGCAACTGGATGAAATTTGACTTGTAAGGCTTGAAACTTGACATGGTGATCCCTTGAAGCATATGATGAGGTATGATGATCACTTGAAGCATTGGAAATCCATTTTGACTCGAGAGGAGCAAAACCCTAGTTTGGATTGATTTCTTAGGAGAGGGTTTGTCTAGTCAACCCTTGTGAATTGTCTTCAGAAGGGGGAGGGCAAATTTTGGGGTATGACAGTATTTTTTGAAATCAATTTTGATTAGAAAAACCTAATTCTAAGTTAATTAGTATTTAATTATGAAAATAATTAAAAGTGAAGAGAAAAATAAAATATTTTTATGTTTAAAATTAATTAAACATTTCTTAAACCTAAATCAAAAATAAAAACATTTTTTAGGGTTTTTATTGTATTTAAAAATAATTTTGGAAAAGAATTAAAATAAGAAAGAAAAATAAAAAGAATTAGAAAACTAGTGCTAAAAAAATGATTTGGCCTTGCCAAGGATTGAACCCAGGCCCTTAAGGTCATTGGTCCAAAATCAGACCACTGCGACATTTGCATGTGTTTTAAATAACACGCCTCCAATTTTATTTATATGCAACCCTGTGAAAATCAAAAAAATTATGAAAAATTGCAAAAGGCAAAGATCGAACCCACGCCTTGAGAGAGGAAGAGACTTAGCGCGCGCATGGCTTGCCACTAGGGTGGCTATACATGCAATAATATATGTGCTTTGATAAATATATAAGGAAAATTTAATTCTTGATTTCGGATTTTTTCAAACACACACGCGTGGGACCCTCCGATTTCGAACGAACTAACCATATCATGCCACGCTACTGGCCAAAGGTCAGAGGGTCGGAGGGACGTCGGAGCCCTAGCTCTAGTCGTCTTCTTCGATGAGCTTGTTTTTGGAAACCTGCAAATCAAAGAAAATAAATAAACAATAAGGACCCTACCCCCCCCCCCTAAATCGAGGGCTACGAGTTCAATGGTGGCCTTGGTTTGGTTTGAATCGGCCTGAAAATTGAAATACGAAGCTTCATAGTTCTAAAGCCCTAGCCATGGTGATATTCGATTTACACTTTAAACCTTCCATCTAATGCATCAAACATGTTGAAATAGACCTCCGAGATCATACAAGCAATCAAAACCATTAGCAATGCATGAATTAAAGGAATCGAAATTAAATATTTTACCCAACCGTGAGACTTGAATGGCGTGTTCGGGGTGCTTGGACATGTGTAAAGGTTGATCGGTTCTGCAAACTTGTGAAGATGATGTGATGCTTGAAATTGCTTAGAGTGGCTGCAACTCAAAATTCTATGGTGCAAGTTTTTTGAAATTTTTGAACTTCAAACCCTAGTTCTTTGGCTGCTCATCTGTGTCCCTTGCTTGTGGTCTCAATCTGATATTTATAAGTAGTGAATTAGGTCAAAACTTTGAGAGAAAATATATTGCATTCATTGAAAGATATTTGATTTAAAATCAAATGCAATATTTCCAAAAATTGGCCAATCTTCTATCAATCAGCTCTCTTGCGTTTTAGCCAGCTATCATGGGCTTTCTTGGTCTTGAAGACTCTTAAATCCAAGGCCTTGCACGCATCACTCTTGTTTTATATTTTATTTTAATTAAATTTGAATTTTAATGAATTAATTCAAAATTAAAGAAATAAAAAAGCAATGTGGCGTGTGGTTGGGCTTAGAGGTCATGGATAATGTCATAATTAAGCTTGAATCATGAAAACATAAGCCCGTTTGGAAAAATATTCAAAATTGATCAATATTTTCTTCATGCACTTCTTCAAAATTTCCAAACTTGCACAAACCATATCTTGCTCAATTTTTATCATTTGAGAGTGTTCTTGGACTTTTTAGAAAGCTTAAGATGTCCTCTAAATTCTCATTTTGGTTTCATCTTTATTGAAGCTTCCATGTTTATATACACTTCTTTGGAAAAATATGACTTTTTGTTGACTTTAAGAAGGACCTATAATGTCTTGAACTATATCTTTCAAATGAAGCAGTTTTGGGCAAAGCTTGTGAGACACAAAGTTGTTGAGAATTGAGTTCCCTTCAAAATGAGATTTTGTGGAAAAATTTCTGATGAAGTATGTGTAAGTTATGCCTGGTCAAAGTTTTGTTGACTTTTTATCAAAAACCCCAATTTAGAAACTTTGACTTTTGATCAATTATTTAAATTTTCTTGATGAATCATGATCAACCCTTGATTAAATGATGAATGTGACTTCAAAATCTTGATGTTGACCAAAATTATGAAGTTTGACTATATGTTGACCACAATTGACTTTTTGTCCAATACAATTGATTTTCAAGCATCTGAGTAATTGACTGAGCAAACTTGAGCTACGAGGCTTGAAACTTGACATGGTGATTCTTTGATACATGTGATGAGGCATGATGCTCGCTTAAGACAATCAAAGTCATTTTTGACTTGAGAGAATCAAAACCCTAATTGTGGGTTGACTGCTTAGGAGAGGATTCATCTGGTTAATCCTTGAGGAACTCTTGAGTATGGAGATGTGTATTGACTTGAAAATAGGAGAGAAAATTTTGGGGAATAACAACATCACTACCATATGTACTCGTGTCGACCCTCATTATCCTCGAGTAGTGTAACACCCCAATTCTACCCAAAATTTAATATGCAAAATCGGAGTAATTTTAAAATTTCATGAATTCAATATTGAGGCGTCACACCATCAAAAATAACTCACTTAAAATGTTTTGCTTTAAAGTGTAAATCTCAGATACATAGCATCGACGGAAAACATAAGGTGATTCATAAAAATCAAAACATCTTCTTTATTAAACTTCCTTAACCAATCATATTTTCATAAAGTATAATTCTTCTTTACAAAAGGAAAGCAACAAAGAACAACAACAATGACAACATAAATATTTCCGAGTGCTACGACGAGCGACACCAACACGACTAATGAATTTATAAACTCCGTCTTCATAACCTCGCACGTTACCAATATATAGGTAACGGCTAAACAAGTAAAGGTGAGATATTCCAAAACATATAATTAAAGGCATGATAATATATATATATATATATATAGTTTCAAATTATAAAGGGTATAGATTAATAAGTGTAATTCCAACACATAATCAAAACTCACTTACTTTACTCGTCATCCTAAGGTGTATAATCTACACTATATCACCATAACCTCATCGGCATAAAGCGCCGCAACAACACATAAACGCTCATCACCACGAAATTATCTCAACAATCATCAACAACGACATCAAACGACAATACCGCAATATTAATCACATAAGCAACATAAATAATATCATTCCAATTGGCTAAAGCCCATCATCGCTTTTGGCATAAAAGCCCATCTTCACAAATTTATCCATCATATATCATCACAATTCAATATCATTCATCAATCAACAAATACTAACGCAAAACGACTCAAACATAAACATAACCGACCCATGAGACACGACTATGTTATGCATGTGGTACCCATCGCTTTGTCCATAATTAAGGACACAAGGCATAAATCCCATCTTCGCTGTAAAAGCCACCTTCGCCGCATAAAAGCCATCATCGCTGGCATGAAAGCCCTCTTCGCTATGATTATGTATAGTCACCCATCATTATCAATTAATTCATCACAAATTTCAAAAGCGGAAAAATAGTCAAAAGTCAATAATCGTCGCGAAAACCATTCCTAATAACCGGTATTAATCATCGTCAACGTCAAACGGATTGCCCATACGTGCCTTAAATCTACTAAAACAATCCTTCAATTTTACCGTAAATTGGCTTGTTTTGGGTCGTCTCGTAAAACTCATAATTTCAAAAAACTTAACTTCACCACTACGTTCTACCGTCAAACTTAGCTAGCACATCAATTTTGTTGAAATCGGAGCAACTTGCTAAGTCATCAATTTACCAAATAAGACACATCGGGTTCTAAATTAAATCGGCTAACTTGTGCCCTAGTTATTGTTCGCGTTAAAGGTGTCGCTAGGGAATTGAATATGAATTCGAGATCCTCCGCAAACGATTTACTCTTTGATTTGTTTATAAAGATGCGAGCATCAGCTTTATTATTTTCAACACAAGAAAGATGATTTAATGATTATGAAAAAGGAAAGTCATAATACCCTCAATTGATTTTTATATGCGTAACGACTAAGCATAAACTAGGCATAGCACGCATTGGGGAGATTGCGATAAGGGGTTTGTTATATAAAGGGAATAGATGGAGCACCCTAAATATATATAGTTATCTATAGCTTTATATATGAATATGTTTGATATTTGTGTGTTTTAATTGCTATTTCTATGATTGGGAAAGTTTCTCCTTTGGGATTTTAAGAAGGATAGATTATGAGGGATCCTATGTTTTGTTATTATTGTGCTATAAAGATCTTTGGATCTTACGCATACATATCCTAGTGGGAATCGAGCATTTGTAGCTCGGATCTCTGGGATCTATGGTTTGTTTTCGGGGAGAAAGAAATTTGCTCGGTAAGGATGAGACCTTGTGCCTCGTATTCTCAAAAGGATGTTGAGAAAGTCGAGCAATCGTAGTTCCACTTATGCTAGTGGAAAGCAACGGGATGTTAGTAGAGCAGGACAAATGTCATCTTAATGAAAATGTATCTAATCTATTTCATCACATACATTTGAAAAGTTTATCGATAAAAATCTTTCATCGTAAGTTACTGGTGTTTTTGCTTGAGTGTCTGGCGTTACCACTACATGTTTAAGAAGATGTTTTGAAAAGATGATTGATTCTTTTAACTATAAGCATTGGGTGTTTTGCTTGAGTGTACAAGCGTTACCACTTACAATTAAGAGATATTTTGTTTGAAAAGAGTTTGATCGTATGTGATGTGATAGATAAGATACTTCTTCCATGGAAATGATAAGCGTCTAAATCTCGAGGAGAAATTGATTGGATTAAAGGGATGCTTTAAAGCCCATGGGTCCTTGTATTGTTAGCCCAAGAAGGAATTTTGAGTGTCATCGAGGGTCATCGAGGTCCTTATGAAGCTGAGGAAGCTAGGGTATGGGCGGCTTTGTCTTAGCGGGATTTCATAAAACCATCCTTTTGGAATTAAGAGCAATTTCAGGAAATTATACTCGAGGGTTCTATCTAACTTGTGGTGATTCTTTGTATTAGGCCAATAAGAGGCTATTAAGAGATTTCTGGACTCTTTCTTTGTATGATGCCCAAGAGAGGCTAAACTCAATGAGGAGTTCT